>BGZK01002276.1:0-67674 GCA_005406025.1 Eumeta japonica | reverse complement strand
GTAATAGTCAAATATTGGACAACATAAGAAATTCACCCCTTCGAAGTTGATATATGTTCAAGCGAAATTTTGCATTTATGCACTATTTTTCACGAATATTCATTTTCGTTAACATTTATTCTACTACCTACAGGAACAGAATATTTTTAATGTGCCTTGATCACTGATTAGTCCATCTTTCTAAATGAAGAATTATTCTATTTACCAACCATAGATCATAATTTTAAAACTTTATAATTAAAAAAGCGCTTCTAATTATAAAAGCTGTCAAAGCTTCTAACTAACATCCTTTGAAGTAAGGTGTTGACTTTTGGCAAAGCTTTTTGATCTCTTTCTTAATGAAGATATTGAGAAAACATAAAAATCTCTAGAAGTATTATAAAGAAAAAGTACAAACTTTGTGAGTTTATGTATATGTGGAGTGTGGAGGCAATCTCCGAATCTATTAAAAAATTTCGTCACCATTTGAATAATATTAGATTATTTAAATAGACAACCATTTTTCAATAGGAAAGTATTTCTTGTAATATTTTCTAAAGCTAAATCCAAATCTAAACTAAAAAAAGCTAAATCTTTTAATTCGTTCTAAAGCTCGTGCACGGTCAGTCGGCTTATGATAAGCGGGTGCCGCACCCCAAGTTTCATGTCTAGGCCGTTCTAAGTCGAAGAGTTTCACCTTTCTCGGAAACCAGCACCGCTCACCAATCTGCTCGTGCACGGTCAGTCGGTTTATGATAAGCGGCTGCCGCACCCCAAGTTTCATGTCTGGGCCGTTCTTAGTCGAAGAGTTCCACCGTTCTCGGAAACCAGCACCGCTCACCAATCTGCTCGTGCACGGTCAGTCGGCTTATGATAAGCGGCTGCCGCACCCCAAGTTTCATGTCTGGGCTGTTCTAAAACAAAGAGTTCCACCGTTCTCGGAAACCAGCACCGCTCACCAATCTGCTCGTGCACAGTCAGTCGGTTTATGATAAGCGGTTGCCGCACCCCAAGTTTCATGTCTGGGCCGTTCTAGTCGAAGAGTTCCACCGTTCTCGGAAACCAGCACCGCTCACCAATCTGCTCGTGCACGGTCAGTCGGTTTATGATAAGCGGCTGCCGCACCCCAAGTTTCATGTCTGGGCCGTTCTAAGTCGAAGAGTTCCACCGTTCTCGGAAACCAGCACCGCTCACCAATCTGCTCGTGCACGGTCAGTCGGTTTATGATAAGCGGCTGCCGCACCCCAAGTTTCATGTCTAGGCCGTTCTAAGTCGAAGAGTTCCACCGTTCTCGGAAACCAGCACCGCTCACCTAAATCAAATCAAATCAAAATCAAAAAAACTAAACCAAGGCATTTTTTCACAAGTGGTCACATTCTTTAAGTTTCGCAGCGTTGATTGACGGAAACAGTTTTCTAAATTATTTCGATATTTTTTTTTTCTATTATATTAAATGATTTTTTGGATTAATTAAGCCTCATTAAATTATCTGTATAGTAGTACGCAATTTTCCTATTTTTGTGAATTAACGAGAGTACAGTGATAGAAGTAACTGCTGTCAGGAGGCAAAAAAAAATTTTCGGTCGTATACCACACATGTCGTATTAAGTCGCGCAAATGTCGTTGCCCATTTTATAAGAATAACTCACAATAACCATTTTTTTTATTTTTATTTTATATTTATTTGAAGTTTCTTTAGCGGTACGGTGTTGCATATTCTAATAAATATTTTTATTATCTTAAATATTTTATTTAGAATATAGTCAACGACATCATACGTCTATCTTCTAAGTATAACTCATAGTAACTATTTCTATCTTTCATCCTAGCATTGGTCCCCGACTTCGTCTGCTTATTTTTATTAACGAACTGAACTACCAAATCGATTTTTTTAGAGATATTTTACTACTAAATACACTATTCTTGAATCGAACAAAGTACTAATCTTTCCCTGGACTTCATTTGTGCACATGTATCTACTACTACACCAATTCTAAAAATTCTTATATATAAATAGAACTATCCACGAGCCATTGTTTCGATACTAGTAGCATTTATCCCGATTTCGCCGGAATTGAAACCGCAACCTGTAGCCAAATTACAGGGAATAATATCGAAAGTCGAAACCCGAACAGTAATCAAAGACTGTACCGAGATCGAATTCAAGTTTAGGAGTAAGATTAGAATGAACAACATGCAGAGATCGGAGTCATAAATAATGCGGGGGTAAGAATTGAGTACGGAACCAGCGTTAGAATCGATAGCAGTGTCGATAAGTACGAAAGATGAAGGTATATATTGACAGAGGCGTATACGTTCACGTAAGCGAAGCCGTGGGCAAGCTAGTTTTATGGCAAAAGGAAATTTGAAATCGGAACAAATATGATAGTTTGTGTAGATGTCAATTTTCTAAAAAAGTATATTTTATACCCTCCGAAAATGGTTGTTTTTAAGCAGAATATATAACTAGAACTTTGCACCTATAAGTTGTTTTTAAGCAGAATATATAACTAGAACTTTGCACCTATAAGGAGATATTCCTCTCGGAAAATTGTCACGACAACAAACTAATTCGTACTCTAAAAGTGACAGGGTACAACATGTTTATCGCGCCGGAATCGATTTTACTACGTTATCTGCATACAGATAAGCCGTGGACGGGCGACGAACGCGCGTGGCGGGAGCTACTCAGCTCCGTGGCCTCCGAGATGGGGAGGGCGAGGGCGGACGAGCTGAAATGGAACGGGACCGAGGACGGGAACGCCCATGGAGTAGTTTGGGGAGCGATGTGGGGCGCGCTCGCCGGCGCCGGGTCGGTGCTTCTCGTCGCCGGCGTGCTGCTGATGTGGAAGAGGCCGAGAAGCCAGAATCTACCCACTCTCGCACCCATGGATGTCGGGAAGAATGTGCGTATAAAAATTATCATAACAATAATACTTTTTGATGTGTGCCTAGAAGATGTCACAGGTTGATTTTATTTTTCTTTTTTAGATAAAAATATCTAGGTACAGCTTTATCGATATATATGTACAATTTTGCATAGAGTATTTATATAACAATGAAATTCAAACGAGATAACAGTATCGTTTCATTACAAAAACAAAATAGTTTTTCAGTGTTTTCGAAAGACAGACATGAAACAAAATATTCAAATTTGCTTAAAATATTACGTTTTGTTCTTGAACTTCAATAGCTCAATATAAATTTACCTCATATTTAGTGCGTTTCTTTCAAATGTTAACGACCATAGCACTTTATTAACAAAATAAATCTAATCAATTGCTATGAATACAATTTAATTTTATTGGTTACTTAACGTTACTACTACAATTTTTCTTGCATAGAAATAACAACAAAGTAGAATCTGCCAAACACTGAGCATTCTGCGTATATAAACGCACATTATCTCATTGTTATCTTTCATACTTTTCCATCACCGAGCTGCTCCTGCTTTTCGTATCAAAAAATTACTTACAATACTCATGTAAAGCACTCGTTTATCATACCGATATTAATAAAGCTCATATTATTATATTCCCTGTATGAATACACTCTGCGTATGTACAAACCTCTCATTGAAGGCGTATTAAAGGAACGATTTTCACACCGTACACAAAAATATTTTCCGCTTTTGTACATGTTTGAGGTGAATTTTCTCTAAGGTTATACGCTTCTATAGGTTTCAATAAGTATTTATATTAATATATTCACATAATATAGGGAAATTAAACAGCATTACCTCTTTGCCTGTACTTAATCGGAGACTGTCTGTATTATTTTTTGTCTATTCTTCATATCACGAAAACGGGTCAACACGAGGATTCATTGTAAAGTAACTGCGAGTTCCTGATGTGATAGGCTTATAATCATCTCTCGTTATTCTGAGAGTAGGCAATGCCTTGACAAACATCTTTATTATATGTGGCTTTTTTTCTTGTGGGAAATACGGTCATTTTTAATGAAAATATGCTGCAATAAACAGCACTAATTTAGAAGCTTACTTATTCGATATGCATATCAATTGATTGTTATAGATTAAAATGGGAAATTTTTATATCGATAAATTTAGTACAATTTAATATTGTGAAATTAAATATAGTCTTTGGAAGCAAAATCAAAACTTTTTGTATTCAGCCAATTTCTCCGAATCGTGATGGACAAATCGTAAAACCTAATTAATTGTATGTTTTTAACTGTGGCAGAGCCATCTGTAGTCAAATTGGCTCTACCACAAAAATGGGCCGACTCGGTCGGTGGAACACCACACTCTCACATAATGCAGACGTGAAGTAACAGCTTCTGTTGTTTCGTTTCGTCCATTGAGTGAGAGTTTTGGTGGCCTACTTACCCCTCCATCGCCCCACATCCCTATCCAATCCACCCCTTCACCCGCAGACAACCTTTTCGTATGCAAGAGGTCGGCAACGCAATCGTGCCTCGTCTGGGCGGCGATGACCACCTACGTTTCGGTAGGCCGCATGCTTATGCTGTATCTGCTTTAAACGAAAAGTTCCATGAAGGTCATACATATTAAAGGTATCTAAAGAAATAATATAGAAAAAGGCGTAAGTAAGTTTACCTATCGACATGGGCAAAACCATACTTTGTTAATATATTATGGAACTACAGACTATAGAAAATGATTTTCGTGAAACACTAAGATACGCGACGAAGTTAAGTTCGTGTTTGACCCTTGCCCTTATACATTTTAATGTATTCTTCACGTCAACACTTACTTTTGTATGCATGGCAGTCGGTCTTCGCTTTCGTCTCGAGACATAATTTATTTAACACTTTTTATAAAAAAGAAATTAATTGTATCCACCTTCTTAATTATGGGAAAATAATTTTATAATGTATATAATAAACTAATTCGGACTACGTCTTTCAATATATATAAGTGCAATAAATAGCATACTTTTGACTTCGATAAATCGTAATTTTTTTAAAAAAAAAAGCTGGCATCCATTTTAGGATTTTTATAAATAAAGTTTTCAGTCATAAATCCATTTTTTTACCTTCATGTACCTTCCTAAGTCCCGACGGCGGAGTTTGCTTCGGTGAAAGTTGACTAAATAGGAGCTCGTTAAAAAAACTTTTGCGAACGGCTTTTCGGGAAGGTAGGGAATTTATAAGCGGACGTCATCCAACTTGCGAAACGACCTGAAAGGTAAATGAACTAGATGAATATTCTATGATTAAAGGTATGAAGAAGTCATCTTACCATCTTATAGAAATAGAATCTATTAGCACTTTTAGAATTTGTTCGTAGGAACAAATTTGATAGAGTCGTATCTAAGAATGTATGTTACTTAGCTATTACAACAGATATTTTAATTATCACAAAACTTGAAATTCCTCGAAAAGCTTTTTAGGCAAATTGATATTGTGACACGTACCGTACATATGCGTGCGAGTAGTTCTGCCCACTTAAACTGTTTAAAGGTCACACGTAGTTGCTAAAAATCTGAGTACATAACCGTTGTAATTTTATGCTTTTCTGCCTTCCGTATATTATACACTGGTAAGAAATAAATTCTTAAAACAGATATTATTGTTGAAGGATCAACGCTTTCAACAATAAAATTATCGCAATATCAATTTGGCATTAGGAAAAGATACTCCTTTCTTACTGGCATCCATCAACATTACCTGCAAGTTCATCCCTTTCGAAAGCTTAAAATTTACATGTTTGTCGATATGAGATATATTTGTATAAGATATTTTAACGCGTCCCTGTCGACCTTTTCATCGCATGCTTTTAAAATTAATATAAATCCCGGATCAGATAAACAAGAAAAATTTACTGAAAAGCTACAGACATGATAATGTAAAACAGTATCCAATCAAATTTGATAAGCATTGGATACATTTTTCACTCACTCACTGCGGTTCTTGTCACAAAAATACTTCCGATTGCATATATTTATTACCAGCTGTTGCCGACAACTTCGTTCGTGTGCTGGTTATGAAACATGACAACGTTTTGAAAAGACATGAAAACTGTCTTTCATTAATTCATCGCTCTTCGAAGGAAAACCTTGGACGTCAAGTCATCGTGGTCTTCAGCATAGCCACTCTATGTAGTTTATAGTGAATTTGTTTCCTTTTAACGAACCTCACTGACTTAAAAAATAAAAAAGCTGTGGATAGTTGAACACATTTTTTTTTGTGACACTCGCACTGTCAACCATCTAACGGTAGGTAAATGCCAATTGTTCACATCTACTCAGTGGGTACTTCGAACTCAAAAGAGGGAAAATTTTGAATTTGCTCCCTGTCTATCCCCTGGATAATATAGTATGATTAATTGTATCTTAAATTAAGTAGATTACTACTGATAACATACAAAAAGATTTTATTAAATCAGTCCATTGGTTTTTTTCAAACATGCTTAAACAAAGGAACAAATATGCAGGCAAACAGACAAAAATTTTAAAAGCAGCTATTTTGAGCTTTATATTATGTATATAGTACATACAACTTACTTTTTCCAAAAAATATCATTCTTTGAAAAGAACTTTCCCAAAATGCGTTGAAGCTTCTGGGCACAATTCGAGAGAACGGTTCTCTGGCGATGCCAATACTCATAGTTATTGTACAGCATAATATGTAATAATAGTTATATAACAGTAAATTAACCCTAACGATTTAACTTTGATTCTACAACAGTTTTGGATGACAAGGTGTATACAAACAAATCCTCTTAGAAATTATTTCGTTTACAATAAATCAATTTCGTTTACATCTTACTTTAAGGTCGTATCGAAAAGAGCTAGGAATTTGGTTTATCTGCCCTTCAAAACAAACTAGAAATAAACTTAAAAAAAAATAGATAATTTTAGACACGATATAATATGATAGTTAGATTTTTATTACAAGAAAAATTAATAGATTAGGGAGAAATACATTTTTTCTTTCTGAAATTGCCATAATGTTTATTTAATTAATTGAATGTGAAAAACCGACTCACACTCGACCGATGCTCACTTTAATTAAACAAATTAGTAGCGAATGTTTTCCGTCCTTAAAAATCTTCCATCGAACAGACTTTCAATTATTCGGAGACGTCAATAATGAGGGAAGCCCTTCTATGTGATTACTTTTGTTTCGCGAGGACTCTGAGTAATGGAGCGCCTTGGAAAACAGATATTTTTTGGGTATTTATAAACATTAACGTTTTCGTTTGCTTGGAAATAGAAATCGCCGTCGGCTCCTGCCGCGTGAACATTGAATGTATTTTGTATCCATTTCTATTTACGTATCATATCTTCCTTTATATCCCGTAGAAAGGAAACATAAAAATATACAGGGAATGCTAAGCAAGGAACTGGAAATTGAACTATTCATAAACTATAACGATATCGATATGCTATGTATAATGGTGCATTGGCTTAGAGTTCATATTTAACTCCAGTATGCACCAGATAGCAATTTCGTTCAATAGAGAAAAAGCTATACCTACGTGGCGGTTCACTGATAATAGTTAAAAATAATATGACTTACAAAGAACGTCCAGATATTGTGAGCTTATCTGTTGAGCGAGCTATTGAAGTGGCCTGCATAGAACTTGAGCGGCTTATTGTATTAAACGTACCTCCAAATTCATCATATGATGTTTTCAAAAAAAATTGGTTGTGTATAAAGTTGGTTTATGGACGATAATTTTAAGTGATAACGTCATAAGAAACCACTGATGAAAAATTGCATACTTTCGTGAATTGAATTGGATTATTGTCACTGAATTATCATTATTTAGTATCATCTAGTATTGATAATTGTAACATCATGAGAGATACAAAATAATTATCATTATTTTGTATCTCTCTTCCACTTTGTCGGCCGATGGAGTGGAAGAGAGATAGATGCGTTACAAACCGAATGCTTAGGACGCCTCTCTATCGCTTGTTCCGCGCTCTCGCTCGTACTCTCGGCTCAGGCGGAACGCGACAATGAGTCATGCTTTTTCGTGCATGCAGCCGGCGTTCATCGATTTATAAGAAGTTATCACGTCAAAATTGTGCACGATATTTAGTATAAAATCAGTAATAATAGTAAGTATATTGCTTTATGCAAAGATTTTTAATATAAATCTATTGGAATATTATTATCTATGTAATAGAAATAAATTCTTTTTCAATTATATTAATTTAGAAAAGTTATATCTGGAGCCTACTAGGATCACAGGTGCTTCCTCAACTTGCCTCGATAACATGTTCACAAATATTAAAACCCAGTATAAGTTGGTCATGAATAAATTATCATCGACAGCTAGCTGTGTCTGAAATCAATGCTGAAAAAAAATACAAAACGTAAAATGAAAATCGTACCTGTGAACACTGGTCGTCTTGAGCAATTCAGAAATAATGTACTAATGAAGTTGTCTAATCGGAAATATTATAATGACCCTAATGAAATATATGGTTCATTGTTGACTGTGATCAGGTCTGAAAAGTCTTTAGATCAAAAAAATTGGTGTTAAAAATGCCTTATCATTTAGCGATTGGACGACGGTGGGCATTTATACTAGCAGGCGTAGATTATACGAACTTTACGAGGAAATATTGTATAATAATTCAGATATGTATAAACGTATACGAATTATCATTCTTAATTGTATAAGAAATTATTCTAAAGTATTTAGGCGCGTATATGCAACCGCAAAATTAATATTTCTCTGTAATAAAATAAAAAATGTACAGATACAATAAAAACTATTTAGAATATAATCAATAGAGAAATTAGAAAATACACAATGCGTCATTCAGAATTTCATATAAAAATAGCAATAAAATTTTAAACATAGATATAGACGTAGATTTTGCTTACAAAAATTTTTTACGAATATTCCATTTATAACTACACAACTTCTAAGCTTATCGCCCACTCTCGCTGAATCTCTATTGAAGCGTAACGTCGATGACTGTGGCGTTAAATCTAATTTGCACATGTCAATTTTAATGATATTCTTAAAGCCTTCGAATCTATAAAAATAAAAAAAGACTAATATTGATGGCCTATCTATATAAATAATCAATTCAATAATAGACTGAATTGTTCCGTTGTTCATATCGATTTTTAATGCTTGTGTTGATAGTGATGTGTTTCCAAATCTAAAGAAGCAAAGTGAAATAATTCTAATACACAAATCCGGTAGTATATCCCTTCGAATTTTAGATCGACATCAATACTACCGACACTCAGTAAAATTTTTGAAAAACTTATTTTAAATCAGTTATTGCGGTATTTTTATAATAATAACTTGATGAATGTTGAACAATTCGGATTCACAAAGGGTCGCTCGACAATTGAAGCCGGTGTTGAGCTTATTCAACAGATTTATTATGCTTGGGAGGATTCACGGGACGTAATCGGTGTCTTTTGTATTTTATTCAAGACTTTTGATTCCCTTCATCATGACACATTGATCAGGGAACTACATCATTATGGTGTTACGGGTCGATCACTTGGACTGCTGGAGTCATATTTGAGTGACAGAGTTTAAAGTGCTGATGTTAATGGTGAGAGGTCTTCGGATCTGCAGTCAGTATTGGTGTGCCACGGGGCTCAGTTCTCGAAGGACGAGCATGAGATTGTACTGTTTGCTAATGATACTTCCTTGCTTTTTAAGGTCAATAGACAATAACCAGATTTTGACGAAATAAATAGTACTATCCCTGAAGTAGTCGAATAATTTACAATTAACAATATTTTTCTCAATGAAAAGAAAACAAAAATAATTAAACTTTCGTTGTTTATTACTAAATTGCTCGACACAAACGTAGTAGTCAGAGACGAGACACTGGATATTGTGGACATAACCTTATTTCTTGGTCTGACCTGAGGTACTAAGTTCCAGTGGAATTTGCATGCGACTAAATTGACGAAAAAGCTTAATTCTACAGCATATGCAGCCAAAAAAATTGTGTGGTGTACAAATGAAAACATCGCAAGATTAGTTTATTTTAGTTCCTTTCATTGTCTCATTGCCTATGAAATTTTGTTATGGGATTATGCAGCCGATATAAACACAATTTTTGTATTGCAGAAGCGGGTTATTCGTACTATTTATAAATTGAGACCAATAGCATCTCTCAAAGAAAAATTTAAAGAAATTATTAGGAGTACAATTAAGTTTCCGCCGTTTTTTGTCAATAAAATATTATTTATTGTGAAAAAACAGTTATTTAATTTTAATCGAAGTATTGTCCATCACTAGAACATATGAAGTTAATAATAAGGTTACGTTGTTTTTGAATGAGCAACCTAATTTTCAAGCCGGTTATCATCTGCGAATTCTAATGTAAACTTCGTGCCATGCCATCTCTCTCAAAACGGCGGAAAGTTATTTGTACTCCCAATAATATTTTAACTCTACCGTCACAATACATATACGAAAACCTGGTATATGTCAAAATAAATATAAAATCGTTCCAAAAAATGAGCGGCATTCATAATATTTACACTAGACATAAGATGACCTTGCTGCTCATAAAACTAGACGCAACAAATTGAGCAAATCATTTAAGGGGCAATTTGTGCGCTTTTATAACAAGGTCCCAGTAGAAATTTAAAATTTACCATTTCATGAATTTGAAACTTTCACAAAAAAAAGTTTTGTGGTAAGGGCTAGTATGCAGTATCTGAATATATTAACGACAAAAACCCGTGGACCTGAACTGCTCGACTATCAGACTGTTTCGTGTAATTTTCAAATGTTGTGCTAGTTTTATTGACTATCCATCATGTATCTTTAAGCGAAACCAAAAAATTAGTCAACATTCGGAATGGGTGGTAATGTTAATACCGAAATAATACCATAATGACGTATTTCAAGTGTAATTCTATTGACTACGAAAAAAAGATATTTTTGATTTGATTTGATTTGAAAAGAAATAAGTGAATTGCTTCCATAAGGAAACCTACACCATAAAACTGAAAACAGCAAACTTAAGAAAATTCATAAGTTTTGTATAAAAAATGCATTACTGCATTTAAATTTCATTAAGAAATATACATTTTGAGATGTTCAATTTTTTTTTATTATATAGCGAAAAACATTTTTCTATTTCATTTAAATTTTCAATCACATTTAACGTTGTAGTGTAGTGTAGTGATACTTGTCTAATGGCATCTTATTTCTTCCATAAATTTCTCAACACGCCCAGCGAAGACACAATTTTTGTCTGATAATTTTGTTTTGATAATTGTTTATGACTAGAATGCAAGTTTGTGAGTCAGGAATTGAAATCCCTTTTTGATTATTATTTCCACGTTTAATATGAAACTAAAAATCAAAACAAACATATTTTGACTTGCCAAATATGTAATAACTTACGTAAAAAATAATATTTAACATTTTTTAATTTATTTTTGACAGTTATTTTTAGTCAATATGTTATCTTTGTTATGCTTTGACACTACTTAATCTAATGTACATTAAGTTTTAGTCTATTGTTTTTATTTATCGTACATTTCTTTGCTGAATTCATTCATATATAAAATTGAGACAAATAGCAATTGTTATTTCTTTTGTATATGTACAGATTTCTTTTTTAATAAATAAATTATTTTTTTCATTATGTAATATAAGTATATCCAACAACCTTTATTTCACATGTTTTGTGGCGTCCAAACATTCATGGAGCTACTGGAAAAATGAGAAAAAAGAAATAGTAAAATATTTTATGACCCTTACACCTGCTGCAAAACGCGTAAAGCTTCACCATCGCCTGTCCTAGTCTATATTAAATGATTTTATTCATTAATTAACTTATTCCGATATAGATGCATATATGAGTGTGTGAGATTAGTTCTTCATGTCTATAAAAACAAGAATTTATGCTTGTGTTTTTACTACGTAATTTAAATAGAAGTAAGCACGCTAATCACTGTTAGCTATTTAAAATAAATACGTATAACCACGGATTTTTTGTGTTACTTGTGTCCTACTGGTCTAATATTCGGTATTAGAAAAATATACCCTCATCTGTTAATTGAATCAAATAATGTATTAAAGGCAGACAACAATATTATGAATTTATGAGAACAATGTCTGTCACCGTAGTCTTGCTGCTATTGACATCAATTACTTAGTTTTTTATTTTTTATGTAGGCTGCATATAATTTCACCAACAGTCATAAATATACATAGAATTTTGTAAGTATATAAATACTTGTTAATATTTTTAAATTAATATATGAGGGAAGTAAGTTCGGTTTATCTACCTGTTTACACCTGGCTACAGGTAGCTATAGCAGCCATAAATGTCACTCTGCCTACTGTAACAAAGTGTAAAACACCATATTCGAAAGTTTTACACTTGCGATCTGCAATTAACATGAGAAGCAAAATTAATTACTAATTAATCAATTTAAGTAACTGCAGGACTAAGGTGGCAGACATTGTTCTCATAAATTTATAATACTGTTATCTGCCTGTAAAACATGATTTGATTCAATGTACAGATGAGGATACATTTTTTCTAATGCCGGATCTTAGACTATACATACCTAACAAGCCCACACAACGAGTGGAGTGCGGCGTGAAGTTTCTATAGCTCTCTGATCGCCGACTACGCAGCAAAATAAGAAACACGACACGCCGACCGGCGACCGCCCGCGGTGGTCATGACCCCGTTTGTTATGGAGGCTTGTACGCTTTGACGACCGAGCATTCAAAATTGTAGTATTGCTTAGTCTTCTTTCTGTATGCTCAAAAGTTTAACAAAGTTCATATTCTGAAAAAATAAAACAGCCACGGTCTACGGTTGAAAATTTATATTCGTGAAGAGATCACATACTTATTATTTTTTAATTTCTTATTTATCTTTTAATATAAATTGTGTGAAAAATACAATATGGCTTTGAGTGTTTATACCCCTTATCTGCTGTCGACCGTCGTCCGCCGGGTGGACTACGAACGGGCTGATAAAATCTAAAAATAATTTGATCAATATAACTTAATTTGCAAAAAATGCATAGATAATATACACTATGTCGAACGAAGTGTCTGTGATGCAACTTTCCATTTTTCTATTTGAGCGCCATCTGCAAACATATTGCCGAGCACATTCTCGAAATGTTCGTGCGAAGCTGCGAAAGCCTTTAAGGAAAGCTTCTGCTTTACAGATTCATTGTCAGGTGGCGCTGTTTAGATCAAGTTAAATTATGGATATTATGTGTCAAAAACCGCTCATTTTCTACGACTTCATTAGATAATAGATAAAAAGTAATAATAGAGATATCGGACTAATCATGTAATTTATAAAGAACAGAAGTTTATGTACCTGGGAGCTTCGAGTTTCCCTTATTTCGTTAAAAAGTACGAGGGATATCGGCAGACTTACATGAGATATTTATTGGAATATGTAAGTATATTGTGATGTTGCTTATGGCTTTCACATATAATCAATTTCAAAATATACGTATGCAATGAGATTCATATGCTTTGTGCGGCTAACACAAAAATAAAATTCTTGTTTTCGATATGAGCCGTTTTTTTTCATACTTTATGTAATTATTTGGAACTACCTATGTAAATGTACCGCTTTTGGAAGTTCGTTCTTTATACTAAGTGAACCCCTTTTGGGTGGAATGGAATGTTAAACTATGTTATTAGTGATTTTGGGAGATATTTTTAGTTTAGGTCATACCGAAACTAGAAAAACTAGCCAATGACAAAATTATGTCGATATTTCAGTATTTTTTGTCCGTTCTTCTGTTACGCCCTATTTTACCGATAATTATTTATCGTAGAAAGATCAAAATTAAAACCGATAGATTTAATTGGAAAGCAGGTAATGAATACCGACCTCAGTGGAAATTATAAAGGAAATCCAGAAATATACCATTTTAAATGCAAAAACATAGTTTAAGAAGGCATCAAGTGGCATATTAAACAGAAGTGACATTCCATCATTTTTGATGACTTGATATGATGTGTACGGTATGATGTTGCTGAGCAGTGAACTTTGTGTAATGTCATAAAATACCATGTTAATATTATTCTTTGAACAATTTCAGATAATGGACATTCGCCATTTTTAGCTACGTGATAATTGTAAACAAAATTATTCAGAACTATTGCGATAAGGAATTGTTTGCTAATCAAAAGAGGGACCGGTCTGATTCTTGGCTACAAGCGTGTTGATCATTGAATTTTTCAGAGCATGCGAGGTCGGCGATTTTGGAAATTGTTAGCGGATTACTCTGAACCGATATCGTTGGTCGTCTGCAGCTCCGATGCGCACAATCGCCCGTATCAATAAACGTCACTCGAACGATACACCATCTCAAAAGTGATGTAGGAGCGAGACATATATTATTTTCTATAACATAACAGTATAACTGTCTCTCTCTTTCCGCTCTCAAGATGGAACGCCGTACTTGAGTGTGCCTATTAATACGGGCCATCAATGAGAGGCGTGTTAAGATCCATATCGTTAATTGAGTCCAAAGTTAATTTCGTCGTACGCTTATGTTGTTTGTGGTCGTTTCTGAAACGTGCAATCTTAGATACTGCAACTCATATTAAAATATCTCTCCGTATTCTTTTGTGTAAAAATTAAAACGAAACCTAGTACATTTGAGTCATCTTTTGACGTGATAACGTCTTATAAATCGATGAACGCTGCCTGCATACACGAAAAAGCATGACTCATTGTCGCGTTCCGCTTGAGCCGAGAGTACGAGCGAGAGCGCGGAACAAGCGATAGAGAGGCGTCCTAAGCGTTCGGTTTGTAACGCATCTATCTCTCTTCCACTCCATCGACCGACAAAGTGGAAGAGAGATACAAAATAATGATAATTCAGTGATAATAATCCAATTCAATTCATGAAAGTATATAATTTTTCGTCAATGTTTTCTTATGACGTTATCACGTCAAATTATCGTCCATAAGCCGACATTACACACAACCAATTTTTTTATCATTAAAATTAAACGATTCGATATTAGTAGTATTTGTCTTTATAAAATTCTTGTACAATAAAATATTATAACTCATGCTGTCCATCAAAATTTTGTTGATAGATGATATAATACAGATTTGTCAATGCTTCTTTCCAAACAATATTGGCTGTGCGTTGACCCCTAGGTATAATTTCTAATTTCACATTTTAAATTACTATATTCATTTACTACTACACTAATTACTGTATTAATTTTAAATTGCTGTATTAAATCATAATTAAAATACTAGTAAACAGCCATTTCCTCCAAGTCAAATTGAAAGTCAAGTAGCGTGTTCATAACTAGCTTCTCTCAAACTCAACTGATTTAAATAGGCAAAAACTTGAATGAAAGTATTGTAGATCAAAACGAACCGAGTACCTCAATCAGAACCTGGTGACCTCAATACCTGAAGACAAAGTGCATCGTGCACCTTAATACCTCAAAAAAAAAATAAACAGAGTAGTTGAATATAACGGCCGGATTGACTCGCGATAGATTTCATATATATAATTAATTAATATTTATTTATTTATAGGTACACATACAGATTACAGTCTTATCATTAATGTGAATTATATAATATGAAATACAAATATCTATCCTAGGCCGGAATCCAAAAGAGTGTAGTCAATATGATAACAAAAGGAAAAAATATTATTTTATGTACAAAAGGAAAAAGTATTAAAAAAAACAAAGAAAAACAAACATTAACAAGTAAATATTGAAATCGATAACATAAGAGTAGGTAAATTTAAGCTTAGGTGTATAGTCAAGTTTAAATGCCAGGTATTAAATATAATTGAACACAAATCTGTTTTCGTTTCTTAATTTAGGACAGAGAATTTCAGAAGTAAACTGTTTCTTAAATGAGGAGAATCTGTAATTTAAAAGATCGTTGCTAGCATTCATTTTAGCATTCATTGTAAGTTCTACACATTCTAGCTAGTGGGATGTAGAAGGATCTGTTACACGGGTCATCACAAAATTGGACTTTGACTTTAAAGCATTAAACTTCGATTATTTAGGTCGTAATTAGACGAAAAAAAATATGTGGCATGGAAAAAGTTTGCTTTTGTATTTATGAAACCGATTGAACGATATTTTTCAAAGTCTGTGGTTTTAATTTTTAATTAAAGATGAAACCATTCAAATAAATATATCTATTTTTTTTTTATTAACTTTTTCTATCAAAATAACTTACAGAACAGTAGAAAATAATTCAAAAGTGCATCTTTTTAGTTTTTCTTTTATGTTAATAAGGTCTCTCTCTCAATTAACCCCAAATATAATCTCCCATCATGTGTTCATTGTGTTGGCCTCGACAACGTTGTTCGAAGCTCATAATGTCCAGATGAACACGTTCTCCTTGCACTACTGAATACTCCTATGTTGTTTTTCAATTTATCTAAATGAGCATGATGCATATCTACTTTTAATGATACCCTGCAGCCCATGACCTTAAAATATTTTAGCATATCCTCAACTAGCTTTTCGTAGTATTCAGTTTTGTTATTTCCTAAAAATTCAGAAACTACTGCTTTGAAACTGTTCCAACTCGCTTTTTGAGTACGATTCAACAACGTGGAAAATTTTTCATCGACGAAAATCTGTCTGATTTGCGGACCAACAAAAAGCCCAGCTTTAACCTTTGCTTCTGATAAATTCGGAAAAAAATTTCTCAGGTATCCAAAAGCTTCTGAAGTTTCATCCAGTTTTTAACGAATTGTTTCATCAACCCTTACTAAATGTGCAAAGGTGGTATTAACACTTTTTCCGCTTCAACAATCGGGTCAAATTTTACGTTTTGTTTTCCTACACAAAGTTCTATTCTCACTGGCCATGACGTTGAGTATAGTTCTTAACATCCGCTCTGCTATTCCATAAGCACAGATAACAAGATAAAACATATTTTACGTCTCGAACTTTAATAAATTGACCACATATATAACAAAATGCATCAGCATCATATTTACACTTTCGCGACGAAATTTTAAGTTTTTCTATACTTGTACAAAACACCTGATCGTTGTTTATCGCTCGAGTGCCATCTAGCGGGACTGTGTGAACGTAAAAACCCCCACTAGTCGCGCGGTATTTTTGAGTGTATTAAAATTAATTAAAATTTGTATAAAAATCAAAAATGAATATTATTACTATAACTATCACAAATACAAACCTTATACCAAAAAAAGGTATTTTCTTTTCGTTTTGTGCATAATTAACCGGAAAATCATAAAATGAACTTTGGGACAAAGAAAAAAAATTTTTTTGTAGAGTCGTGTTATTTTTGTAGGTTCATATGGCAAAAGGGTTAAAGCGCGCTATAGAACGCGGAAGAGAGAGAGGCCGGAGCTGAAAATTAGAAAGTTTGAAAATTAATTGAAGAAAGTAAAGATTCAGAGTCAATAGCGAAATGTAACATTTTATATCGGCATATGAGATCATATCGGCTACGACGAGCCTCAACAGATAAGAGACCAAAACGGTTTAAACTTTCATTATGATTATTCAATGAGCGACCGAGGGCGCATTTGTGAGTGAAGATTTTAAAAATTTTCTTTGTATAATTTCCATTCTTTTGATATGTGTACTTCATAGAAAGGAGACCAAAAGACACAATGATGTTCTCAAATACTGTGAACCCAAACACAAAAGAGCGTTAGGATACTACTTGGTCTCGTAAAATGTGTTGTGCATCGGATAATGAAACCAAGAAATTGGTTGCTCCTATTAACAATATAATCCTAATGTGGCCGAAAAGGCAGTCCTTTTACGAATAAGATCGCTAAGTCCCGCGCCACATATAGGTATAATGTTCAGAAATACTGTATGTGTATATGTGAATCAAATTAGATAATTAGAAAAAAATATCATATTTAAGTTATTACTATTACTACAGGTACACATGAAGAAAAACTTAACGAATTATGATAAAATTTACTCTGTGTAACAAATATAATAATACTTCTATTATATTTGTTGCATAGAGTAAATTTTAAATATATAATTTTTTAAATATATCGCGCCCAACCTTAGAGTTCGTTATCTATTGATATCCAAACGTATACACACTGTATGGTATCACAAGTCAATACAGGTTTTATAATTATCATATTTTTGTATAAAACCGCCGCCAAGGATAAAAATTTATAGATGAAAACTTAAGGAAAATAAAACTATAGAATAAAACTCTAGTCCACGCTCAAAACGTGTGACGACAAAAGTTAACCAATGAACTTAAATTGCGTGATAATCTTTAAGCACGAACGCTTGCTCGTTGACACGACACGGGCTCTCAATTGATCGCTAATCTCGTGCCATGCCAATTGTGCATCCTTTGAGATGCATACAGCATTTTCATGCATCTCAAAGGTCATTTTATGTCGTAAGAAACGCTATGTATATTCTTTTGAATGTTGGCACAATTCCCAGAGCACGTGTCCATTATACGACGCCATTTTCTATTTTAATTGAGCAACTCTCGTGTATATAATACAATATTATATAATACATTTCTGAAACAGTCCTGCAGATACGTCATATGATTTAAACTTTGATAAAGTTTTACTTTCGCGTCTATCTGTATAGGTGCCTTACCAGCAAAAACGAGATTAATACAATACTAACCGTTGTCTTATTTAGTGCCCTTTAGGAGAATAGGACTTTTTAAAGTAATTATATTGTTGCTGTATTATTGGTTCTCAAGAACAAATGTCTACATGTCACGATGGCACTATAATCTATTTATAACATACGTAATATAACGTTACATTATGTACTTAAATATTTATTATTGGAGAGGTACATAAACAACATTTGCTCTGGAAATTTATTATATTCCTACGACAAACTCGGAAAACTCTAAGCAAAGCTCGGTCGCTCAGCCACTTTACAATTCCATTAAATAGGAATCATCTCCAGTACTTTCCGGTCACTCTCCTAGAGTCGCGAGCCACTACAATGTTCTCGGTCTCGGCGTGTGTTCAGGGCCGACTGCCTAATGATGTCCGGTCGGTGAAACAACATTTTGCGTCGCTCGGGACGTGTAACCTGTACTTCAAATAGCCCTTGCTGCCGTCTCAGGGTCCTCCTGAACGGTTCGTGGAGTTGAATGTCAAGAGAAGGTCGAGAAAAATATTTTTAAACCGATTTCGATTCTGGTGCTCGCTAACATGGTCCCGTGGTTTTTATCTGCGTGGTCTACACTTACCTCGCTAAAGAATAACGAGAACGGCTGTGTGGTTGGTGATTGCATGTGAGCGATGGGTGATTCAGGAGCGGCGGTAGCGTGGTACAAGCGTCGCCATCGATCCAGAAGCTAACGGGTTGAATTCTGACGACAGGCGAAACGAGCTTTTAACTCAAGTCAATCTGAACCACACATTCCGTGCACGCTAAGCCATCGGCCTTTCTCGTGGTCATTATTATTATTACATCGCAATGTTCGAAGTAAAAACCCTTCGATTTGAAATCAAGACGTTGTGGGAGGATATATTTTAGTAGTGGGGCAATTAAAAATAGATACAACAGCACGATTAGCAGGTAATTAAAGAGACGCGATTTTCAACCATCAATCTTGACCGATTGAAGGCTAATGTCAATATCAACAACCTTTACGCAAAATTATGAACACGGTGTAGAATGCGCTCGTACATACCATCCAAAATGCCTCCAAAGCACATCATCAATAAGAATATCTGAACACACGCAGTGTTTCTACCCTCATATATACAAATATAAGACATTTTACGTACTTCGTATTCTGAAATATGTATTAACAATAGTAATTATCAGAATTTGCTAAGTCATCAACAGGATGCCTAAAGGATTAATTAAGCAGTGGAATTCGTAGCCTAACTTTCGGCCGTGGAGCAGATAATAGATTCATCCTACCTCAAACAACGATCCTTGATCTTGTTTGTACCATTCTCGAGTCCACTTTATAGCTACACTATTTTCTATATTCTTTGTAATTTTAAATTACAAAGAATGAATCAAATCGGTGATCAGGACACCTCCCTTTATATGGCATTATATATGAGATATGAAGGAAAGAATTATCAAGCGCATGATAATTCTTTGATAATGAATGAAATTTAAAAATAAAATAAATTTAAAACAAACAAAAACAGCCTTCATAAATCTTTTTAAGTATGTTTTTAAACAAACTTCGCAAACAAGTAATCAGTTGTTTTTGGCGTCGGTTCCCATCTTTATTTTTTTTTTCGTTTATTTTATTTAACAATTTTATTTGTCGAGTAACTACAACTTTATAATTCATTTGGTTAATTTGCACGTGGGTTAGGTTATGGTTAATAAAATCGGCCTGGCATCTCCTTTGCTTTTGTACTGAGCAAGTGGAAAAACACTTCCGATCCCGCTGGTGCGTGAGGTGCATTATAAATTTCTAAAACTGGCCACTTATGTAAACAATATTTAAAAGTTATTACTACATTTGAAAATGAAACTTTTAGATGTAGAATACAGTTTGTTTCATTTAACTGTCAATCGTTCTTACGTTGTGGCATCATTTAAAAAAATGTGTTTCTTCATCGTTATCGATATAAGTAGGAAAATTTTCCTACTATATTAACAACGATTTTAAGTGTAATTTGATAGCTTTGTAGAGCCTTACTCGGTTTTGAACTGCTTTTAGCGAAGAAGTACCATGCAAGACGACTACTTATAACTGGTTTGCAGAATTCAAGCGCGGTCGTGTAGTATCAGTGAGAAATTTCGTGATGGTCGCCCGTCCACAGTTGTGAACAACAAAAACATCGATGTTGTGTGCCTTATAATCGAAACAGACATGCATATGACCTACCATAAGATTCGGGCATCCATAGGTATAGGCTTGAGTTAAATACAATCAATCTTACACAAACCTTTGGATGTGATAAAGCTGTGCTCGCGATTGAATCCACACAATTTGAATGAGGCTCAAATAGCGGATGTCATATTTGGTGTAGGATATAGTAACGGGTGACGAATCATGGATTTATTTCTACGACCCCAAAACAAAGCACCAATCGACCGTATGGATCTATCGAGATGAGCCGAAACCAAACAAAGTGGCGCGCGAGCAAAGTGTCTCTAAGCCGATGATTACCTCTTTTTTTAATAAAACTGGAGTCGTGGCTACTATTACTTTGGAGAATTGTCATACCGTGAATAGTGATTTTTACAGAACCATTTGTTTGCCGGAAATTATTGACGAACTTCGTAAAAATAACCGTAAATCTCGTATCATCTTGCCCCACGACAATGCCAGTTCTCGCAGGGCTTAAACAGACAAATAAATTTTTGAAGAAAAAAACGTAAAAATTATGAACAATCTTGCATTGCAGTCCCGACTTGGTACTTTATGACTTTTTTTGTTTTCGGGCGATGATTTTAATCATCAGAAAAAGCAATCGAAGAATATGAAAAACACTTCCGAGGTCACCAAGTAAGAGTGGCATAAATGTTTTCAAAATTTGTTTATTCGTATGAAAAAATGCATTTATGCTAACGGAGAATATTTTGAGAAACAATAAATTCATTTATGATCATTCATATTATAATAATTTTTTCTGATTCCTTCCAGAAATTTTCAATTTTCAATCATTCCAGGGTCATTATATTCTCAGTTGGAATGCATTTGCATTCCATTTTTAGAAAAATTATATAAAATATTCTTTATATTATAAAAGAAAAGTTCTAAAATTTACACACGTCACAATTTCATTCACCTCCACATTAAATTAATTCACACTATTTCTACTGTTATCGCTAAAAAGTTCCGATTTGTTCTTGCTAAGATTATCACGTTCGAATGATATAAATGTATAATGATAAGTAATGAATTTCAATTGTGTGTGTACTATATTTTACTAATAGTCACTGAAGAGTAGTTTCTGGCGACAATTCGCAGTTTTATCGCCTAACTCCTAACCGTTGAACGGTGCTGTGGCTTTCATCATCAGCACAGTAGCGTGAGATGATAACTACCAGACAAACATCAATAACTTTAATGACTAAAAGAAGGCTGTAACACACTATACGTGCCTGTACCATTTGATGGTATCCCTCAATTTCCCTGAGATTTCATCATCAGATCTTGACTCGGTGACTGTGGAACCACCTCGAGAACCACCTTTCGAGCAAAAAATAAATAAATTGGTTTATAAACAACGAAATTATGAGGTAACAAATATAAAAAATTGAACCGAATTAAGAACCTCCTCCTTTTTTTAAGGCGGTTAAAAATACAATCTAAATTCTGACTTCTTAATTCACGTTCAAAAATTTAATAAGTTTATGTGAAAAAAAATAGTAAGCGACATAAATAGCATGAGCACTTGAAATAAAATAATTACACATGCAGTCGACTAAACGAAGTCAAACGTTAATTTAAGGGGCTCTGTATACGCATGTCCAATAAGATCCCTATAGATTTCAGTTGTAGTTGTAAGAAGTCAAAAGAAAACAATTTATTAAATAAACTTTAGATCACTATTAGAGAATTAAAAAAAAATGTTTTGAATGTTTAAAGGACAAACATCTGTAAGCAGTTAGTCTACATGTTACATGTTTTCAAAAAAACTCTTCTCAAATTTTTCGTCATTCTTTTGGACTGAAATCCGTCTTCATCAATTGACAACTATTTTGAAAAGGTTTTAATCCTTTAGCTTTTGAATATCTAAACTTGAATATAAACCAAAGTACTCATATTAACTCACATTTAAGGCATTATACAAAAATACAAACCGATAATAATATTCAACGAACACGATAATTTTCAGAAAATACTTTAAGTTACGCTCACAAAATAACCATTGTATTGCTGTTTCTATCGATTTATCTGTATACAAGTATAATTACAACACGACGTCTAATTTGTTCGTTTAACCTTTATATAAAACTATATATATATATATACTGGCATACTATTTCATGACGTCATTTATTTATATCCCCACTGATTAACTGACACGGCCAAATTAATACATAACGCTGCGGTATTCATTGTTCATAACGAAGCCTCATTTCGTCGCGCGTACTTGACCCACATCCGCGCGGCCTCCCGCTCCACGGGTCCTGCTGACGTCGCAACTATTGGACGACATAAAAAGCTGTTTTTGTTTTGTGACGTGATTGTTTCGTAACAAAGTTGTGGCCGCCGTGCTACTCGCAGTCATTGATTGCTACCTCGAGCTTTCGGATTTTTTTTTTGCGTTTTTTAATCGAGCATATATAGATTTACACCTGCGCAGGACATCCATGTTTTGATTATTTAGATAATGCTCTAAAAAAAAGGTAAGCCTATATGTATGAATTCATGTGCATGTAATAAAATTAAGCATATAATAAAAACACACTGATGTTATGTATATTCATAAATGTATGAATGTACACGACACAAAGCCAAAATCGACATGTTTGCATATTGAAAATGTTCGTCAAAAATCGATTGCAGATGATGTAAGAAGTTTAACATAATACAATAAGACTATTTTTAAGGTTCTTTTCACCTAAAGGGATAAGGTACCCTTATGTGATCACTATTCGTTGTCCGTCTGTAGGTCAAAACCTTTTCTCTCAGAGATGCGCGGTGATATCAAGTTGAAATTAACACCAAATATTTATATATGGAGTCCGTTGGAGTTGCCTAAAGGCTCTAAATCAACTTAATCCAAAAATACAACCAAAATACCTCCATTTATGCCTTACATTTTGACACCCGCAAGTAAATAAAAACTTATAGGATACTACATGACTTAGTTATGAAATTCGGCAAGAAGAAAGTAAACGGAAAAATCTGAATTTCTTTAATTTGTAGTATGTCGTATGAAAATATATTTTGTGATTACAAATTTGCAATTGGTATACGGACCTTTATTAAGAGGTGATGTATGAAAAACATTTTTTTTTCAAATTCACGACATAAAAACAATTTTTTTTCATAAATTCTATTAATTTTAAGAAAACTCGAAAAGTTCTTTCGAAAAAAGCGAAAATTTCAAAATTCCTGGAACTAAAATTTTACCAGCATCAATTTCGAATACAGTCGAAAATCATCGAGACTATCGATAGATGAAATATCTACAAACATAATTAATTTATACGGAACCCTGAGGGAGCGAGTTTTATTAGCACTTGTTTTTTCTTGTATATGCGAGTGCGTCTAGATTTGTGACTGCGTTTGTCCTATTCTCACTTGAGTAATAAATTTGCGATTAAGATAAATGGAAAACGAACACTAAGGTATTCTACATTTGTCAATACTCAAGAATCGATATTCGATTCGTTGGATGAGGATTCCTAGTGGAAAATAGATTCGAGGGTCGTCGGTGAGTTGCATGCTGCATGTTATTGCATGTCGCAGGCAAACATCTATTATTGAATTTCCGCGAAATAACACGATATAAAATAGAACGCTTTCGCTCCTTCCACTGCACAGAGAATGGTGGTTCTTATTGAAGAGATGGACTATTTACCTTTATCACAATGGTAACTGACAAATTTATATTTTCTTTTATGTATGCCATGCGATAAAGTGTGTACGACATCTGGTTGAGTATTATTATACTTAACGCGTGTAAACTAAAAAGTAAATAATCAAGAACATGTCGGAACATACTCATTATAGAGTTCCGAAGCCATATTATTACAAAGAAATGTTGTACAGATGAAAAAAGTACGTTGTTACACTTTTTCCACGTTCTCGCACAGAATGGTCATAGGCACTTTAGTCAATTATAACTAAAAAAAGTAGGTATGTCGACTATTACCATTGAACTAGTGTAAACTAAAGTGCATCAGCAAAAGAGCTTATCTTCATGCCACTTACGTCCTTTTGTTGAGAAACGCAGTTTTTCGACAATAATTCAAAAACATTATATCCAATCATGTTCAAAATGATTTTCCTTAAAAGTATTTCTTAAGTGTTATCTTCGTTTTTTTTCATATTTTTGGACTTACCGTTTAGAAAATAGAGAAGAGAGACAATTTCTGCAACTTTCAGAGTGATTACTTATAAAATTATTCACGTACTCAGAAAAATTGTTTACAAACCTTAAAGTGGTTTAAAAAGAGCTATCGAAATGTGTTCCACACGTTGCTATTTGCTGAAAAAAATATTTTCAGCTTCTGTTACATGTGTGGTTTTCCCCACCTAGAAATATTTATTTTTATTATTTAACTACCGAACTAAGTAGTGGCTCATACAAGACACCTACACTATAAATTTCATCAATATATGTCTTGTAGTTTTTAAATAAAATACCTGTGACAGACGGACGGACGGACGACGGACGAACGTCACGAAACTATAAGGGTTCCGTTTTTTGGCTCGGAACTCCAAAAAAACTGTCGTTCTTCTAGTTTTTAACGCAAATAATATCACATTTGTCAAAATGATATCGCTAAACCCGTACGTACATATTCTATAAAAAAATATATATTTGGAACTTGAGCAAAAGTGTCTCGTATACAATAATTAAAAGCAAACAAAAACATTAAATTATTTCGGCTCATTCGACAATCGACAACTTACAAAGCGAAAGCACCAAATATCTAAAAACAATAGAATTACGCGGTCCGCATAAATAACAATTTTAGAAGTTGCCAAATTTCAAATCAATATAAAGTTGGGTGGCGCCCGTCAGCCAGCCCGGTCCTTGGGTTACGAGGGTGCGAGCGGCGAGGGGGAAAAACGGGAGGAGGGCTCTCGGCCGGGGGGCGGGACGGGGGCGGTCGAGGGTGTCGTGATCGATGCAGCACTTGTTGAGGCGCTCAACAGGCGTGCTTCGGCGACGCACATCTGCGGTCAATAGGGCTTAACAAGTAAACGGAAACTTTTTCCGATTGCCACATTTTTTTTTTATTTTTTCAATTAGCGAACACTCATAGATAATAATTCAGTTCCTCCTATACAGAGTTAAGCAAAGTTTTTAAAATTGCCCCATGTAATGTATGTAAGCTTTTAATCGTGCTAAATAAAGAAATTAATAATAATGTAATACCAATGATATTACTGTTGTCGGCACGCCTCGAGAGGACTGCTTATTTATTTATAATAAAATAATTTGTAATAAAAGATACAAAATACTAAATATTTATGCATTGTTTTACACACGATGTCTAAAAGATACTTTTCAATGAACTATTTTGTTTTTCAGTTAAGATGGCTATACGATAATATTCAATTTGACAATTTTTTCGTAGAAAATTATCGGTCTGGAATGAATCTACCTAATCACGGTAACTCTCGAAAAAATTATTTTTTAGGTTTGCATAGCCGAAGGCTAAAAGGGACCCATATGGTTATATGGTCTATCCATGCACCCGTACGTCACGGACTCAACTATATATGTATATGTTACCATCATTTTTGTCAATGAACCTGATCAAATTACACAGAAACTTGCCATGTGTGTACTTTTACATTTATGCAAAGAAATCAGAAAAAAAAATAAGTAGTAGCTGTCTATACTTATAAGATTCGAGGAATAATTTTCTTTTCGCCCGCGCCATTTCCTGGGGCGCCGTCGAATATACATTTAAAAAACTGCAATAAAAGTTTTTCTTAACATATTCCTTTGAAACGTGTATAATATAAAGTTTTTTAGCTTCCAAATCATTGACTTTGTGTCCCCACTCTAATAATGGACCATGTATTCAAAAAGTTAAAAAGACAAATTGTAATAGAGCTTTAGAAATGAACTTTTAAAAATGTATTTATTACAAAATATGTATTTCAGTTTTTTAGATTGCCACAATTTGCAAATGTTCACAGCAATCGCGGCCCGTACGGGCACGCAAGTGGATTTCAATACGATATGTGCTTACAATTCAAAGATATGTTCGTGCACATACGGTTTTAGATTATGTTTTTAGATCAAAGACCAGTGACACTATAGCCGTATGGTTTGAATTTAATTAAATTGAATTTTCACATCATTTCGTAAAATTTGTATGGAACTGTATCAGCTTTAGATTGTCATGGAATAGGACCCGTAATCTTATTGTTTATTCATAGCAATAAGATTTATGTCAAACGTCAAATGCGGCACTCGGGATAATAGGAACAATAAGTACATAACTATTTATTTATTTTTTTTATTATTTCCTTGTATGAAAATTGAAGATTTTTAAAAATTAGGAAGGTACTATTTTCAGTCCGATTTTCTAAGATTAAGTTTTTATCAAATCTTGACGTTTTAGGGTCTCAAAGATCTATTTTGACCAATGTATATCTCTCTACGCGTGTACGTGTGAGTGTGTGTATGCGTGCGCACGTGCACTTGCGCATGTAAACTTCTCATAACTTTTGTAATGTTAATTGATAGAAAAAGCGGTTTACTGCATTCAAAAGGGTGGATCCCTTTCGAATTACTTAAACTTCCTATATAGAACTGATTCTGTTTTGTAGATTTTGAGGAATCACCAAAATAAAATTGTCAAGCAAATGTTTTCTTAGAATAACTTTTAGGAAACTTTAACGGTCGATTCCAAAATCGTATCCGCTCTTTCTCCCGAACACTTGCATCGATTACTGCATGTTGTTTAAAAATCGCTTAATTTGTTTAAAAGGTAACTTGGAAAAAAAATTTCAAAAGTATATTTTTACAATATTTTATTAGTACTCTGGTGAGTACAATAGTTTGTACTACTCTATCGATAGATTATAATATCTTTTTCCATTGATATCCTTACAGTAAAAACTTTCAAAGTATGGCTAAATTATCAGCTCTTTTCTTTAAAAAAAAATATGGCCAATGCAACCCGGATTAAAATCGGTTCATTTGTTTAGAGACATTGTACGAGAAAAAAAAGTCCAAAAAATTGTTTAATTTTTTAAATATTCTTTATACTGCTAAATGTATAAATTCCAAAATCGAATTAAGTCTCTTCCTTAAAAAGCAAGGTTGACAAACCCAAACCGTATCTTGTTGAGATTTAGTAACGTGAAAGCACGTAATCGTAATTTCTTTTTTATTTCGACCTTAAAATCGACTGAAGCATAATAAACACAAAACTTATTTTTGTAAATATATGCAC
The DNA here is from genome assembly GCA_005406025.1 of Eumeta japonica. Lineage (NCBI taxonomy): Eukaryota > Metazoa > Arthropoda > Insecta > Lepidoptera > Psychidae > Eumeta > Eumeta japonica. Next base: position 39,695 of record BGZK01002276.1, on the reverse strand, counting down.
GAAACTAAACAATAAATTTCACACTCAACATCCTTAAAACTCAATTCTGTCGTAATCTGATGGTGTGATACCTATATAGAAGAATTGGTTGTCTCTATATCTATACAGAAGACTTCAGAGACGAGTGCCACTCGGGAGCAAGAGTAATTTATACGGACATTTTAGGGTCGCCCGCAATGACCATTGCACACCATAATGATTTGGTGGCAGTGAAGTCATGTATACAGTGTTTCATTTCCTTAGCAATCTCATACCATTGTTATTTTTTTCTAATAGTTCGGCGTGCGGAAGAACTATTAAGCGTCACTGCATATTTGAGCACTAAGAACTAACTTTATCTTAATGTATATTTTTATACCTACAAGTGGGAAACGAACATGCGACCCACCAGAGAGTAGGTAATCTCCGACTCCCATTGGCATTCGCCACTCCAGAGGAGTCAAGAATGCGTTGCCGAACTTTTAGAAGGAAAGGGATATCTGACGGATCGAGAGTGGACCACCGGACCTCTCACTCATTGGATGAAAACAAAAACGGAAGCCGTTTCTTCACGTCTGTATTTGCGCCATTACCAATATTTATAATAATAGAAATTTAATTTAATGCCTGCAAAAACCAAACCATATCGTATCCGGATATTTATTGCCTCGCTGTGAATGGGTGGCCATCATTGAATGTTATTCCTAGTTTACGGTTCGGATTTAAATTTTTATGTACATATTTTAATTTATTGCAACTCCTATAGTTTCCTAAAAAATATATATGCATATACTGACCCTTCCCACCCGGCGTTCTCGTGCTAGGTGTGTATCACGTCACTTAAGGTCCTGCCGATGTCCTCTGATTTCAGCGCCGGTCCGTCGAGGGCTGTCTATGTTAGCGATGTCGCCGGTATGGTGACGGATTGCTCTTCGAGGCGAATAACAAATCGTTTAATCCAATTCAAATCGAAAAGTCGTTGATTGTATTTCATGTGATCAAAAATGGAATCTATTGTTTTATTATTTGGAAATAATGCAATGACTGCATGGTCATTACTGCAAGCCACCATTACTTGTAAAATATGTTTTTTTTTTATTATTATTTATTTGTTTATTGTATTATTTGTCTACATCGCTACGATTTTTATTTCAACACATAATTAATTAAAATATATAAATGATAAGAATGTAAATTTATTTTTAATTTGAGAAAATTATTCTTTGCTAATTCGAATCTTTTCAGGAAAAATCTTCTTACAGCATTAAAGTAGCATGCCCAATCTACTATTTGATATAGGCCCAAGCAATCTTCATATTGTCGATATCCAATATTTTAAATCGTTTGATAATTCAATAAAAACATACCAATTCCTTCTTTTAAAAGTGTTCATCCAGTGCTGTGATTATTGTGTTATATTTAATTCCACTCCAATTTATATTATGGCGTATTAATTATGGGTATAAGCAATATAATTTAATTAAACGGATTCTAACTTTATACAAAATTAAATATTTGATTAATCACACTTCATGGAGGACTTACCAAAATTATCGCGACCGACGTCTGCCGTGAACTGATTTTAATTCTACTCGGATATTGCGGCTTTTATAATGAGCGATCCCCTTTAAACCTGAAATTAATATTCAGAAATTAAAACGATCCAGAAAGCGCGTCTATGGCTTCTCCGCCGTCTCGGTAAACCATTAAAATAAATAAATAATGCAAACGTCTCACGACCGCCGCAATCGCAAGGGCACGAAACAAACAACGCGGCAACGTCACCCCTCACAGCCTAATCATTATGTAATACTCCTAAAGCTCTGAACATCCCCAAAAGTTGACTATAGATTTCGAATAAGAAGCTCCGTCCCCGCGGGCGTCGAGAGCTTTGCCCTCGAACGCCGTCGTTACCGCTGTAACTATATTTGCTATGCTGTACGTGTGCGCTGAGTACATTCAGCGAAGAAAATAAACCTGTTCGAATTGTCGCACTTTTCGTATTGCATTACGAGACCGGACGCCGCGGGAGAGTACGTGCTCACCGCAGCCCATGGACTGCCGCAACATCGAGAGAGTCGCTAGCGCGTTGCCGGCCATTTAGAAAGTAATACAAGAATCGCATTATTATAATGCATTTTTCGTGTTATAGCCAACTAGCGAAGTGGCTCCCATAGTAGATTTCCGAACAATATCTTGTAGTAAGACTCAAATAACGTATTGTACTTTTTACACCGACTACAAAAGAAGGTTTATGTTTATTGTGTCTGTGACAATCATAATTACCTGGATTCGAACGACCCGATGAATCTCTCCAATAAGAGTGTCGTTAGATTCATCTTGGCAGCCCAAATGTCGCAAAATAGGAGATGTAAATAATGAAAGTGGTAGATTTTGAGTGGTAAGGTTTTGAGAATAGACCTGTTAGACTAGTTGGTTATGGTATTCGAAAGAACTTATTTAAACTAAGATTTTCTGAAAATTTGACATAAAACGGTTACATAAATTTTGAAGAACTAAAAAGCTATTTACATAAAAATGTTTTTTTTTTTCAAATAACTTCTAACCTGTTAAGTCGATCGATATGACAATCTTAGTTTTATTCTGAATAAAACTGCATTTAATACTATAAACTTGATGGAAATCAATTTATTTCTATGAAAAAATTGTGAACAAAACAATTTCCGAAAATGGCTTTTAATTTCATAATAATTTTGAAATATATTAAAAGAAATCTATTTTAAAAGGCTGTTGTATGTCCTACTGAAATCGATCATAATATTTTATTCTTTATAGAATATGGTAAAAAACGGACCCCTTATAGTTTCGTCATGTCTGACTGTATATCACAGTCATTTTACTCAAAATCTACAATATGTATATTGATGAAATTAGAAGTATAGGTGTCTTGTATAAGCCACTACTCTGTTTTATCGTTAAATAACAAAAATAAATATTTCAATAACAAAAATAAATATGGGGGCCTCCAAAAGTACATTTAACGGAAGCTGATTAAAAATTTTTTCAACAAATATCAACGTGTAGCATATATTTCATCAGTTCTTTAAAAAAAAAATATGGTTTTTTGATTAAGTGAATAATTTCGGAATAATTGCTCCGAAAGTAACATAAATTGGCTTCCCCCTTTATTTTTTTAAACTGTATGTGCAAAAAAAAATGCAAAGGTAACTCTTAATGTATATTTTCAACAAAAATTATTTTCAACTTAATCGGATGTACTGTTTTTGAGTTATTGCCGAAAAAACTGCGTTTCTCAACAAAAGGACGTACGCAGCATGAAAACAAGTTCTTTTGTTGATGCACTTTAGTTTACACTTGTTTAAATTATAGTCGACATGCCTACTTGTTTTTATAGTTATAGGCGCTTAAAGCGCTTATACCTTTTTTACTTTTATTGTGATTTTATTGCTCGTATATATATATATATGTGCTTTGTGCGGGAAACATGAAAAAAGTGTAATGTAGTTTTTATTCATATATAGTGCATTTTTTGTAGTAACGGCTACGGAACCCTACACTGAGCATGGTCCGACATGCTCTTGATCGGCTTTTTCCTATATAAAGGAGTTTAACACGTTTTTATATGACGCTACGACAGAATAAAGCTACAGTGTCCCGTATTTTTTTTAAGCCAAAAATAATTGTAAATATTCATAATATAGCTAGTTTTGTAGTTATTCAATAGTTATTGTTCTCTTTATTAATTGCAAAAGATCTGTATTGTACATAATATTACTAAAAATATATTTAACTACTCTATTATAAGCTTATGATGATGATTATGATGATAGTGATTGCATGTAAAAGTATTGACAACCAGTAATGTTTTGACAGTGTTCGAGTGACATATCAGCCCCGATGATCTGGACGCCAAGATGCGGCACCAAAAATTTATAAAAAAAAATCCAAAAACACAACAGCATCCACCTATCACACCCTAAGTGAGCATTCTTTTCGATATGCAATAAAAGTGGCCATAAAAATACCTAAGGAATACTGGATTATGTTTATTTTGACTCTTTTTGAAATGTTGTCAAATGTGTTCGCTATTGTTCCAATCTTTAGCCTCTTACGAAAGTTGAAAGCGTTAGCCGTTCCAATCACGGTACACTGACATAGCAAAAACAAAATTGAAACCGATGAAATTCGGATTCTGATTTTCAACTCTCATGAGCGCGAAGTCGAAGGCCGCAGACTTTTTGCTCCTTCTCATTGTACTATTCGCCGTTACCTCGCCTCAACTAGTTCAGAGTCAACATCCTTCCCACTCATAAATTTTGCACGCATTCCCTCACGTTGTGTGGGTGTGTGTGTGTGTGTGTGTGTGTGTGTGTGTGTGCGTGCGTGCACGTGTAATTATTATATATTGATGTACTTCGCTGCGCGGCCCATAAACTTTGTAATAACGTTTACGAGGGGTTTTGATTTTACGTTACCTAATGAATTACATCCGCCCATTTCGCTTTATAATATCCGTTCACTAGTCTTCGGTCTTGACTTTGCTCGCATTGTGATGTAACGGTATGTAATTGATTTTGTGTGAAGAAAGGTTGTTCTTATGCCCAGTTCCGTCTTTTCCATAAGGGCACGCGGGACAGAGTACTACTGGTCCGATGGAGGCTCCTAAATGTCTTCACCATCGTTTAACTTATATATAAGTTACATTCTATTTTAGTTGACATATTATTTAGCTCCATCGTTTAACTTGTATGTAAAGTTAAATTTCATTTTCATTGACGTATTACTTGGCTTTTAAAAAATCCCAAACTCTATGTACCCTAAGACCAAAGCTCTGTGTGTACAAAGGTCCCTGCACAGTCTAAGACGGCCCTGGTTGTATCCATTTACGACTTTTTGAAAAGTTGATGTCCACTAACATAGGACTCTATATTTATCATTGAGAACACCACTAAATAAATAACATTTTTTTTAACTTTAGAACCATAATACGCTTTTTAACGATTTTCCGGAAAAAGATAAATATTTTTATACTAAAGAAAAAAGGTTCTAATTCACATATTTGGCAGTTATAATTGTGTAATCAATGAGACATTTGTCCAGTGCGTCGTACGAACAAGTAATGCAGATGTGTTTTGTATTAAACTGCCAATAGGATCACCCACCGCGATGCGTGCACCGCTGAGCGCGTGTGTTTTATCCACACTTTACATGGAAACATAATGGATACCACCCACTGCAATGTAGAGACGAGCTACGACTGCGTTCTTTATCACACCTCATACCGTAAATTTATCTAAATCACCGACTACAATGTTTTGACACGCTACAGGCGCGTCTTTTATTCATAAGTTATTTCGAAATGATATCGCAATCACACACGTTGTGTACGGACACGATATTCACAGTTTCTTTATCCACGCTTTATTTAAAAATCAATCAAGACCATATATGGACAAATATATTTCATATTATTAGCTTTAAATTATAATGTAAGCGAGATTGTCTGCTATTGCATAAGAATTCGCTACGCATAAGGACGCATGCGTACAAGATATAACCAGGATCGTCACCTACATCGCACGAATACACTACACACACATATTCTATCTGTCATAATTTAGTTTTAAAAATATTCAGTAAGGCTACTGAAAGATATACTACATACGCGTCCTTTCTCCACACTTTAAGACAAAATGTAGCCAGCCGATCCACTGGAGTATGCGGACAAGCTACTCACGCGCAGGTATATATCATACTGTCGCTATCCTGTGTTGAAATGTAAATGTGTTCACTCACTCTGACAGAACACTAAGCACCTGTGACTTGTCCTCACTTTCTATCAAAAGGTAAACGGGAACACCCACTCGGGCACACGGACACTGCGTGTGTTGGCATTATTCATTTGTTAACGATGATTAAATGATCGAGGAAACATTTGCAGCGTGTGCGTGCACAGCATTCGTCATTAGAGTGATCTTCTTTTAACTTTATACCGTATTCTTTGTGTGTTTCTTGATTAGCGTGTATTGCTATGTATTAATTATTTGTTTCCTTTACTTCCATGAAACATTGAGCCCTAAAGCGCGTTCGTAATTAACAAAGCTTTGAGAGCAATAGATTCCGGGTATCGTAAGCGGCCGAGCGTGCCGGGGCGCTCGCCCGGGTGATGATGGCCAGTTTCCCGTACCGAGAAGGGGCAACCTACTTCCGGACGTCTTCCCTTCCGTTTTGGCAACGTGCCTAACCGACTGGCCGCGGTCTCCTGGGAAATACCACGATATTGTCCACGGGTAATAAGGTGCTAGAACGCATACGAGAATCTGTAACTACTGAAAAATGCTAATCATGCAATCTGCAATATATCTCAATATACAATACAATATATAACATAGTACACGCGACATGAGACCTACCGCTGAGCCTCGAATCTCCTCTTCCTTAGCGATCTTTGATATGGATTCGAGGGGGTTGACAAAATCCATTTTTTCATTTCTAGTGTTGTCAAAGACGCCATACGCGAAATAAAATTTTAGTAAGACCTGTTCTTGGTCACGCACATTTAAAGACAGTTAAAGAATCCGGTATTTTGGGCAGTTTTAGTAAATTTCTAAAGTTATTCATTCGCACCTTTCGTATTTCTCACGTCTTTGTTCCCGTAATATGAGATCATTCATTACGAAAACTAGTTTTGTTATTGCGACAGCCTTGAAATTTTTGTAACAATAACTATAAAAGTTTTCTAACCTATAGAGATTTTTTAGTTTTCTCTTCTTACAAAGATCTAGGATCTATAATAGGTTGTTTCAAAAAACAAAAATTTTTTTTTTTCTTCTGGTATTGAAAAGTTGAAAGTACATAAAAAAAAACAAAAATTTTGGCACTAATTAGAGCCCTTAATATTGATATTAAGGTTTGCCTCTATTCATTTGTTTTTTCCATTTAAATAACACAGAAATTTTTTTCTTATTTTGAATTTTGATTACTTTAAACTGGTTCATTTGCTCGGTACCAAAACTTCAGGTCTTATTAAATAAAGATCTTAGTGACTTTGTATCTAAGAGTTCGGTGAAGATGTTTGAATTGTTTGATTTATCATATGATTTCTTAGATGAAGATGTTACTCTCTGGCCTGAGAATCAAAATTTCTTAGAAAACCTGGAGTATTTTAAGAAGCTTCAAGTTGTAAATGATGTAGCAGAACGTGGTGTGGCATTGATAGAACAGTATAATCGTTGCTTAACAAAAGATGAAGAACAACTCAATATTTGTTGCAAGTAGTCACAGAGCACAGAAAACAATATCCGAATTGTAATAAATCTAATTTTGTGACACCGTAATATTTTAAAGTCAACAAAAATTATTATAATTTGTATATATTGTTGTTTATTATAAAGAATTAATTGTTTAAGAAATTTTTGTTACTGAGTGAAAAATAAAATTAATTTGTTATAGAAAAACCCAAAATTTATTTATAGAATTTTTTATCTTTATATTTACGTATTCGTGCTTTTTGCATGTTACGTATTGAATTAATTGGCAAAAAAAATAAATAACAGTTTCAATTTAAAGGAATTGAAGTGATTTTAGATAAAACATAGAATAAAAATAACAAAAGATATTTTTTTAAAGTTTTAATAGAAAAAATGTGAAATTTTTGATTAGTATTATTTTCAATCGCGAATATCTTTGAAGCGGTTGCTCTGACGAGCTTTGACCTTCAGGTCTTTTTTGTAGAGCCTTGAATTTCCTATAAGACCTGAAGTTTTGGTACCGAGCAAATGAACCAGTTTAAAGTAATCAAAATTCAAAAATAAGAAAAAAAATTTCCTGTGTTATTTAAATGGAAAAAAAACAAATGAATAGAGGCAAACCTTAATATTAATATTAAGGGCTCTAATTAGTGCCAAAATTTTTGTTTTTTTTATGTACTTTCAACTTTTCAATACCAGAAGAAAAAAAAAATTTTTTGTTTTTTTGAAACACCCTAATCTATAAACGTATATTTTATACGTATATACGAATAAGGTTTCATACGAAAGCTGGAAAGGCTAACATCATTAGCTCTTCCAGCTCTAACACTGCCTTGGAACTTAACCCTTGAATATTAAGTGGAAAAATAAGTTGCAATTCCAAGTTTCACGAATTTCATTGCAGTGAAACGTTTAACGGGTATGCGTCTAAACTACAATTTCAACTCTCGAGAAAGAAGATCGGTATAAAACAGAACGTATAAATTCTTAAAATCCTTATAGAATCTACAACGGTTGCAACTTTTATCCATAAATGTAAATTGGATGCAGTTCAGCTGCGCGTCGCGTGGCCCTTCGCTTTTTTATGTGCCCAACTAAATTAAAGAATTTAGTAACTTCGATATCAGGACATTGATGTATATTTCATTATACAATTTATTTACATTAAAACTGTTTAACTAATTATTTTTTGTCTTAATTACAAATATTTTAAGATCATTTTAACAACATTACTCTAAATATGCGTCTGGTGAATTATAAAATATATCTATTATCTATACTTATGATACAGTAGAAAATCTGTAACTTAAAAATATTTGAGGAAAACTCGTTTGGCGATACTAAAAACATTGACAGAATACGTTTGAATTGTTTATAGATCTTTTTGCTGTCTGTCTGTGCATTTGTTTGCGAACTCCGCAAAAACTACCTTACAAAATTTTATGAAATTTGGTATAGTAATAGTTTATACCCCGGAATAACACATAAGATTGTTTCTATCCCGTTTTGCTATTTTGCTTTGTATTATGCACATTTCGAACAGAACCAGAATAGAAACCGTGATCAGGATCAGGATCAAAAGCGGGGCCAGGGCTGAAATCGGAAGCAGGAAAAACATTGGGATCGGTTCATGGTTGACAACGTGATCGGCCGAAATTCATACTAGGTCCACACGGGCGGAGCTGGCACACATATATTTTTTATATAACCAATCAAATATTCAGTATATATTTCTGCAATTTTCATTTCTCCGTAACTTCTGCGTATACAACAATTCGGAACACGTGTTATAACTCGCTTACTAATAATACAGAACAGCATACTTATAGAACATAGCCGCATTTGTCACGCATACGAAAACGGGTACGTACAACACCATATGCGTATACAGACACGAGGAATCTCATAACGCGCTTAACTGCAAGCTGTTATCCCGTATGTTCAATATATATTGCTAAAAGGTCCGCGCTCTATATATTATTGAGTTCTGAAATCAATTAATGTATAAGTGGACTCGTAAAAACCGTGAAGGCGCCCCCCCTCCCTTCCCCAACCCGCCTCGACCTTCCTGTACCTGTTGCTCGGCCCTGAGAAAGTGACGCGACGAAAATGCGCCGTCGTCCCCGAGTTGCCAGTTCATCGTTATTCCCCTAAATTTAGCCAACTTGATTCGTAAGAATTTAAACGTCAAGGATACAACTAATAAACTATGAGCAGCCGAGAATTAGTGGAAAACTTGTTTTGTGGTCGTTGTCATGCAATTCGCATTGCAAAACAAAAAATATTTAGATTAGTCCACTATATAAAGTCTGTTAACCCCCTTTTTCTGCTTTTCCCACAAAAAAGTTCTATAAATTGAAAATGATTAATTAATGTAAACGTTAAGACAATTTACAACGATTTGACTTTTTCAAAATTAAAATATTTCAACGATAGATTTCAAAAATCATACTGTGTTACCTATATTTTAAATGTATATAGTATTATTAAAATATAACTTCGATTCTTAATATCCATTTCTCAAATTATATTTTAAATTATTGTCGCAACTCAAAAAAAAAATTAATAAACTCTCATTCGAACTGACAAATAACGGATTTGAATCGATAATATGCTATATTCATAAACTGAATATTGCATATTATCGTGCTTTAAATTTAATTTTCCCTTCGAAAAATGTTGAATATTATTTATTCGATACTGGCAACACAACTAGTCCCGGGCGCGACACGGCAGTCCGCGCGAGCTCGCGACGCACGCTCCCGGCGTGCGCCTCCCTCTATTTGAAGACTATCCAATTTACTGTCTACAACATGTATGTAAGACAATGTGTATATAGTCCAAATTTTAAAATATTCCTATTGCAGACTCGTTGAAGTGACTGTGTTAAAATAATGTGTGATACAAATAATGATTGAATTCATGGAAATTGCTAGCAAAAGTATATTGTTTAGTAAATAAAGATTCAACGCCTTCTAGTGAATACATAAATAATAGATATTTAAAGGTTCTAATCAACATTTTCCTTGCTATTCAATAATATCTTTAAAAAATGGAATGTGAATAGATTTTGACTAAAGTAATAAATAAAGTTTATTACATTCAAAAAAAAAAAACTAACTGTAGGTATATTCATAACCTAATATAAAATATAAATGTGGATACTTGCAATCTAATAAAAAATTCCATCACAACGTAAATTGCCGTCAGCAAACGCGCGGCGTACATATTTTACGTTAATAATTTATGAAATACGCTCGCTTAGCTTGTGTCACAAATTCGCATCGTAAAACCTAGGGTGAATTTCGCTGGGACAACTTGGTAACATTATCTCGCCAAGTAATTATGGATTCATTGCTGTTATTGAGCACGTTTGTTGCATACGTTAAACCGCATATGTCGATTTGTTTTTTTGTATAAATCCGTGTCATCTATTAAACTCTAATTCCAATTGAACAGTAATAAATATGTATAGCAAAACGTAATAATTTCCTTTAATACAAAAAATACTTTTGTAATCATCAATTGATATATCCATTAAAATTGGGCATATTATTTTGCTTTCACGTACTGAACGAGAATATTGCATGCCAGAATTCGTGTTTATTTCGCTAAGTGTAAGATAAAACCACAGACCCTACTTGATACGATTCTTACAAGCCCGTCTCGCTTTTAAGCTGGCTCGTCGCTATTGGCGAGCACTCTTGCTTTCCGGTTATTACCCTAGGTCGCCTTTACCGATCTTTTCAGTATAAAAATGTATCAGCTCATACTTCTCAACATAATCATTACCTTCCACTCCAGTTATGGGATAGTCTTTCATAGTCTTTCGTGACTATGAAAGACTATGCCACAGACTCTCTCTCGCTCACGCTCTCTGGCTCGTATTAATAAATCGCTCTCACATTAGATCTTAAGACTTATATCAAACGATAACATCTCAGCTGTCAATATTAGTTTTAAGTCATGGACGAATTAATAAACCAATCCTAAGTCATACACATATGATGTTTAACTCAAGTAGAGTAACTTAAGTATCTGTCAAAATGAATGAACATTTTATTTTGTCGGAACGAACTAGAAACGTTCCATTACAGGAAAAAAATCGAAAAATGACATCAGTAATACAATATAAATGAAAATTATTATATTAATGGCATTATATAATCATTATAAATATTATAATATATTACAATCATAAAAGTCATTATTTTATTGTTATGTTTCAATGCATTCAATGCACATATTAGTAAATAATGTTAACTAACATATTTTTGTATGAATATTTTATTTTGTCGGAACGTAACGTAGTCGTGCGCCATTAGTGCAGTGTTTATGGTTGTTTATTGTGTTGTGAAATACAAGGTACATTTTTGAAAAATTTATAGAAGTTAATTAATTTTTTGCATCCTAATATTTTTGTGTGCAGTTATTATTTTATTACTGTAATGGATAAAAAACACATATTCTCAGTATTAGAAAAAAAATATTTTTTAAGTAGGTATCTTAAGCAAATATAAAAACATAGTCGAATGCAAGGATACGAGCACTAACACCCTTAAATCAAGGCACGTAGCATGGGATCGGATAACACGAGAATATAATTCAAATCCAGATTGTATGTATCAAGTAAGTATCATCGGCAAAATCTGAATAATAATTTTTAATGTTTGAAGTATTTAGCTTTGACATTTACAAAATATACACGAAAATTTCTAAATAATTTTTATTTCTTTCAAGGTTTTTAGTCACCGGAGCGAAAAATTCATCATAAATATCATAATAATCATAATGATTATAGATATCAATATCTTCCATTATTCCCTCTTTTTGTCTATGCTCGATTTTAAGTGAACTAATTACCACACTCAGCTGATATTCTTCACTAAGGTATCCTAAAACGTTACTTATGAACGCAAGTTACGTTTATTAATACGTCAATACATAGATGTCATTTGACAGCACTCCGCTGATATGTGTTACCACAAACCGAACTTAAGTAACGTTTATTAATGAGCAACAGAGCTTAAAACTGTACTGAATACAGCTCTTAGAGATAAGAGCGATTTATTAATACGAGCATCTCATTCTCATTCCCATTTTCGAAGACACTCCATACACTACGCAGAGATCGCGTCTCCACTTTCATGATTCTTCTTTCGTACTTCACTTTCTCAACCATACGCAGTTTAAGAGCGCAGTATCTTTGGTGGATGGACAGACACGCTTGCCGCGTAATATTTTTGCCGTCTACGACAGCGCTCAAAGCTTCGTTTACCTTCTTTTTCATATTTACTCTCCTATCAATGTGTTCCAGGTTAGAAGTGGAATTCTGCAAAAAAAAAAACTCAAACATACAAACTTTCACTCATTCTCTCTCTCGCCTTCTCTCATCTTCATGCTCAATCATACTCGTGCTTCTTCAAATATCGTGACCTTGGACTCTCTTACACTCATTTTCGTATATTTTTAATAGAATTCTTCTTTACGTTTACCATCTCCTGCACTTAACACGCTAAGAGCGGGGGGATAATTGTATTGTCGTATGCCATATATTTAATACAGTGGCAACAACCACAACTCGCAAATTATATGCGAGCTAGCAGAGCAGAGCAAGATATATGCGAGCGATCATCGAGTAAAATAATATCAAAAATTACCAAGTGGTACCAAAGTACAGTATATATGTTATATATTCGAAATTATTACTTAATTTGTACGAATCAAGTTAAAATTAGGATGAAGGGTGTATAGTATTCCTTAACTCCTTTAAGACTATAAATTAAACAGCCAAGTTGTCTGCTTTGCGAAATTCATACGATAAGGTGAGTTTTGTTTAACATAAAATTCTCGTATATCTGAAGTGTTTATAGCTTCATAATAAAGATTTTTGCTGAGCATCGACATCATATGATCGGACAATTGAATTTATAATCTAACTTAAAAAACAAAGAAAATAATCTTAAGAAGAACAGCATATTAGAGAAGATTTATCAGAACCTAGAAGGACATGTGAAGGTCCAAACATGAACTGACCCCACTTAAGGATTAAGATGTGTAACAATGTCTTATTAGGGAAGACATATGTACTACAGAGGCACGTAATATGAGCATAATACATACTTCTTTTTTCTTTAAATAAACATTCATGGCTACCCTTTATTTTTTTGTTTACATAATTTCCTAGATTGAAACCTAGGAAGTCTAATTGCATTCGTGACTAACGAAACTTCAATGTTCGCGTTCTCCGTTTATATAAACGTTCCGTATTTATCAGATTTTTCATTTGGTTCCGCCATCACTGAAGCTGAAAGTAACGAGGCGTTGAAAGGAATGAATTGCGCAGTTAGATAACGGAAGGTTTACTCGGATTCCTCTTACGTATTTTGTCCGGTTTGACGCAACAGTTAGCTCATAATGGCGCCCGCCCTGGGCTCTTTATACAACAGGTTCTATCACGAGTCCAATCTCCCTTTGAATTTTAAAAGGTTTTTGGCAGCGTAAATTTCGTAGCTTTTTAACATAATACTGATTAATATCTCCATTCGGTATTTTACTGTGTTGCTGTGATTTTTTTTTCTACAATACTAAGTAAGGAATAAGTATCAGTTATTCGCTACTTAGTACTTAAACCTATATTTTCATGCGACGTGAAAATATTAATAATTTCTTCACATTGTTTGTCGATCCGTATTAATTTAGTATGCTTATTTAAATTTATTTTTTTAATACGTCCGAAATGGTATAAGAAAAAGAAATGGTATAATAGTATTTTCACGGTGCATGTGTGTATGTATGAGTTTCTGTGTGCGAATTCCTTCATTCCGCCAAACTCCTAAGCGCTTAGAACGATTTTAGTGTTTCTGGTATTGCTGGAATCTTTATATTTTAGATTTACCTGAATCTCGAGGTAATACAGTCGAGATAGAACGAAAAATTTGTCTTGTTTATACAAGCAAAAATTAAAAAAATCTATTTATTTGCACTCGGGCAAATAATTTCGTTATAGAAGTCAATGTTTTACTTTGACTAGAAGGTTCTAAAAACTAGCCTAAATCGTTCTGAATAATGTTTTAGGTGATTGGGACTGCGTTAGCTGTATTTTTGTACTCTCGAAAGTTTGGTTGACAAGTTTCGTCATTACAAGGTACACTTAAACAAAAAAACTGAGAATAGAATATACACGACCCTCAATAATTACTTCAAAATTAAAATACAGCTAAAATTTAAAAAGCAAGTACGATGGGACCGAAAGAAATTAGTGCAGAAATCCTCTGTCTAGCGTAGACGATGGTCCCGCGAACCCAAAATTTTTTTTGGGTTCGCGGTTCTACGCATTGTAGCCTGCACATTTAATTCATAACTCCCATGTTCAATTCTTCAGCTTAACAAATCAAAGTCCGCATACGTTTGATATTTTATTGAAGTCGAAGGAAGGTAAATCATTGGAACAATTTTTAGAACGACTTTAAAGCTCGCGTCGCGCTCCACAGCGCCTTCGATCCGTTTGTGGACTTCAGCATTCACGAAATAATTCCGTTTGTGCATTACGAACTTTCAAACGACATCGAGCTTCAGTCGGCTGAAGCGAAATAAGTTTAGATATCGGTCGTATTGCAGACAGTTACGTAACGCGTACAAGGAATAGACGATGGTCATTTGACAGTTGTAGTTTAAAAGATTTAATTTATAGGACCCTCGGCTGCCATGAGATTGCAAATACAAATAGATTTTGATGTGTCACAGTGAAGAATTTAATTCGATAGTTTCACTAACAATAATTCCTTCAACAAACGGTACCATATCGCATGCACAGTTAGATTTGTCCTTATTTCCGACAGACATTTGTTTTCGACTTTTAATGGCCTTTTTGAATTTTTGTTACTGTTATAGTTTTGTTTTTATTATTAGTTGTAAAATAAAAAAATCTAGTTTCCATGCAGCCGATGAAAAACTTAACAATTACAGGTTCTCATGTTCGTGTCAGTGACAGTCTAAGTATTTGAACCTACTGGACAACGAAAAGTGTAATTTTATACAAATTCAAATTTGTGTAACCAAATCATGGACATATGCCACAAATACTTCAATTATAAAGGTAAATTTTGAGAAATCAAATCGAAAATTTATGAAAACAATTGAAGTGCTTCATATAAATACACACTTCTTATGAAAAATATAAGTGTATATATATTGTTTTGAATCACGTAAAAATTTGAAAACCTAAACGAAAATCCCAAGTTTTCAAAATTCCCTAACTATGACGTAAAAAGAAAATATCTATAAAATATGTTTAATTTGTTCGTGGATTAATGCAATGATTAATGAAAACTACAAGACAAATACAAATACGGAACCCTCTCGACGCAAGTCCTACACATACACTTGGTCGGTTTTTAATTCTGTGTATTTAATATTTTTTGAAAAATCGTACTTACTAATTTTTTTAAATTATTATATTTTTGTAAAACTATTTACATACCCAAAATATGAAACAAATATGATGGACACAATGAATTTTATTTAAAATGAAATAGTCGCATAAAAAGATTCAAAGCACTTATATTTACATAGAAAATAATTTTACTAGTATTCTTTTAAAATTCGCCACCGACCTCATCTTCATAAGAAATATCCTTATTTGCATTTGACGCACGTTCTAAAATAACAATAAACGACTTCCCTGCGGAAAATTCAAAGGGCACTGCAAACTTATTTGGATGCTATTGAAAAGGCCGTTATCCCAAAATGAGCAATTCCGAACCATTATAAAATAGTTAGAAAAAGATTTGCGAAACTATTGTGTTGTTTTGTATACGACGACAGCAATGACTTCAGCATTCATCGATATTACTATAAAATTTTGGAGACTCGTCTCGAGAAATGAAGTGGTAACAAATATGTGCAGATTGTTAATAGCTATGAAAGTGAGAATTTAGAAATGTTAGTGATAGTGATAGTTACATATGTTACATATAAATATATACATCTATATATTTATGTGTACACACAGCCACACACACGCCCACGCACACGCGCGCCTACACACACACACACAGACACACACACACGTATGTATGTATGTATATACATCGTATATCTCGTGTCACAATGTTCGTCCGCGATGAACTCCGAAACTACTTTTTAAATGAAATTTTGGGCAATGTGTAATTTGGTCCACCTTGAGGGATAGGATACTTTTTATACCGACATTTGGTGTAGTTGTCGAAATCTAATTTTTCTCATTTTAGTTTTATGCTTGCAAATTTTCTTCTATCAAATATTGCATTATCATCCAGTTATAAGCTATATTAAAAGTTTCAAGTCCCTAGCTCAGTCTTCTAGAAAAAGGTTAACCTCCTGTGAAGCTGCAGGTGTCCATGGGCAGCTGTGACCACCTACTTTCCGTTGCCTTAAATGCTTGTCTGCCCCTTAAAGATGCATTAAAAATATAATATGAAATCAATTTCTAAATCCCCTTAAACGGGCCGACAAAGCTGAATTAATAAAAACGTGTTAACAAGCCTACTAACCGTTAGGTCTTTTGGTGTAACAGAGATGTGATAGGCGCGCTACATGGATTTCTTTAACAATGAATATTTATACAGCAATATATATTCGAGAAGTAAATCATGGATTTTATTGTTTAGTGGGGAATAGTAAGCTCTTATCACCACCACGCGACTGCCCGCCTATTGTAGGGCAACCTATAAAAACGTCAGAGCGTTCGGAAATTATGCGGATTATTATAAACTGCTCCAAACATATTATAGACGTTCACCAATTAAATTTCATAAACAACATTCAAAGGCTATTCGATGTTAGTCTAGATCAAGAGGGGTGAAGGATTTTTTTTTTTGCAGCAAAACTTCTCGAAGCGGATTTCGGGAGTTTTGCCGAGGAATAAGTCGACGCTTTGATCGTATCGAAAGTAAAGCGTAGAATTTAATATTACAGCCTGTATACTAGCTTTCCACCCGCGGCTTCGCCCATGTGGGCATGGAATGTGTGGCCTTATCTTTTGTTATATGGAAAGATTTTGCAGTCGATCCCAATCTCGTCCCGCTTTTAATTCGTATTCCAGAAGCCTTCTTGATTTCGGTCCCGGTCACGTCTGACACTCGGTTCCGACCCCGGTTACGTTCTGAATTTTGGTCCCGGCCCTAGCTTTTGATTCCCAATTTTGGCACCGCTCATGATTTCAATTTATACAAACCCGGGACAAAAACTAGCACCAACGTAAAATATGGGCTATATTAAGCGTGAATATTGTAGCTCATTATGTATGAAAGAATTTTAATACTTTATACAATCCCACTACCCCCTACCTAGGATAACTTTAGCTTTTTTTATAACATGCGATTTAATTAAGCCCATATTTAGCACCAAACCAACTCTATATACCCATGAATACTGCATTTAAATACGTTATAAGTCTCAGACATGTACGTAAACCGGTGCGAAATCCCTCTATATGTATATATTGTTTTCAATACAACATAAAAAAAAATATTTTACTGATGAATAGTTGTACCCGTGGCTCCGCCCGGGCGGATATAGGACGAATTCTTTAATTTTTAATAGCACGCATTCTCTCTTTCAATTATTATGTCGATCCGTTTTATGCTATTGAAATTCCAGCACAATTTATTCGTTTTCAATTAAGTTGTAACATCTGCGCCAACGCCAAAGAAAAACGTTTTACTTCAATCGCACTTAAAAGGTATATTTTCTTTCGATTACTCGTTCGGTCGGGATTCAACAAAGCGGGTTTCAAACAGTCAATCATTAAATGTTACGCGACATATCTGTCAACCGTTTTTCTATTTTTTTTGTTGGGAAACTGCAAAAAGCACAAAAATTCTTCTTTTTTAACATTCCGCAAAGGGTTAGATGTGATCAGACTCAAAAGAAATTAATTCAAATGAATTCCTGATACCTCAAAGGTGAAAATGGAACGTTTTCAGCAAAACTTCCATATCTCTTTATTTATCTATTCCTCTGCTTGGGGCGTTGTTACCCTCGTTTAAGGTACTTTTTCTAGGATATTTAACAGACCTTCAAGAACAGTTAGTTACCCTGCAACTGTTCATATTTAAAAACTTCGTTTTTTTTTGTGTGAACAAAAGTTCATTTATTCAAAACGATAAAAAAGTATTGTTACACATACGCTTTGAAAAACCCAAAATACATAATTTACAAATTTTTATAGGTGATAATCTTAACTTACGTTCAAAAATTTGCTTCAAAAATTCTATAATTTGTAAATTTTATGATTCGAATACTTCTTGTTTTCTTCTAACTTATATCATGAACATTTTTCAATTTCAATTTTAGAATCTGTTACCATAAAAAGCGCTGAAATAATTTCATTAGTGGCCACACACCTAAAACACGCACACAAATATACAGCATTGTTCAACTGTTGCACCAATCAACAGACTCACAATAAGCAAATAGACAAACAGAAGGACAACATCCTTCCATATTTCGCGAAAAAATATATTTTCTACACTGACAGGACATGAAGCAGTAATAAATGCTGGAACAAATAAGAAATACCACAGGTAAGAAAAAAAGGATGGTAACTAAATTTTTTGTTATCAGTCAGGTCTAAGCAAAATGCTATTTATTGCGTTTTCAAGTTGCGATATTCTCATAACAACATTTACATAACAATCATTGTTATGTAAATTTTCTCATTCACCGTTATCATTATTCTTATAAACCCATCATTTCTGGTTTCCGTTACCCATCCCAAACCCATTTTCTATACTTTTCACATCGTCTGTCCTGAGGTTATTGTATTCTGTGTCCTTGTTCTCGTGCCGTCTTTCTCTCGCGGCTTCTCTTACGAGAACGAAGAATAAATTGTTTGTTTTTTACATCAGCCTCCTTCCTTATCTCGCTCCTGATTGTATTTTCAACACCGATTTTAATTCCGAGTCTCAGTTTCAATTCAAGACTCGAATTACACGTATAGATCTCGGTCCCTATTTGACCATCACGTGTTCTAAACCCGAAAGTTTCAATAGCTTCATAGAATCACGGCCGGCTATTCACTTACATACGAAATACACGTGAATATAAACACTACAAATAGGCACACTTTGCTTAGTGCAGTCGGAGAATTAAAAAAATGGCTACTAAACTGTTCCACGATGACTGTCGTTTTTTTTGTACGCTTTGCAGAAACCAACGTACATAACTATAATTCTAAATGTAATAAATGACAATGTAATAGATTAATTTTAATTTAGATATTTGTTAAATCGCTGTTTTAAATTTCCTTCCTTCTTTTATTATAGCTAATGTAAAATTAACGACCGAAGGCAATTTAAAAAAAAACTAAAGTTCTTTAGATCCTTAATAGTTTTTAGAATATGGAAAACTATAAAAAACCTAAACACGCTTTAAAAAATTGATTGCATAATATACTAATCGTGAGCGATTATTAAGTTTTCTTTGACAATATGGTTTTCGACAGCTGACATTTTAAATTTTTATCAATCGTAACACTTCAAATGTTATTAGTCAGATCTGATTTAACCAATATGATTGGATCAGGCAGCGTCTGTCGATATAAAATCAATCATTGTAAAAATCGGAGACTTAACGTACCAAACCTGTTAAAAAAACCCCAAACAGAGTTTTTAAAAGAAAAACGATTTAGCTTATGCACAATTTATAACCACCCATTTAAATATGACCCGTTTAATATATTTTTTAGTTATATGACGTCCAGTGAATGTCATCTTTGTTGTTAGTTACTGTTTTTACTTTAATAATATTCGGAATAAAGACAAATGTAATGATGCAAATACAATCGTAACAAAGTCATGAGTTTCGACTTCCGATTGTCACAAAAGTAGAAAATCATGTACATTCATAAATACGCACGCAAACTAACACACGTGCTCGCGCGCACATATACAAGTACACACATTGAAAAATACGTAAAAGTAAAATAAAAATACATTACTCTCCTTTACATTACTACAGGAAAAAATCCAATATCTACGTTGTTCCCTTTTATTTCTATTAAAAGTTTTAAAATCAAATTTTTTTTAGATAAAAAATCATTTATTTAGATGTTTTGGGTACTATTTTTTCAAATGTAGGCTACATTATCCTATTCAAATGTTATTTTTTTCATTTCATTTCTTTTGTAATATTATTCATTCGTAAAGGTCCTTCCTTCTTTTTCAACAATTTGTTGCTGCTGCCTAATACGAGAATTTAAAAATTAAACGTGTTCACATGAAATGTAAATTTTACATATGGTCTGATAATAATGTTAAGCCACTGTTTATTCCTTTCAAGGGGCTAATGAGACAATTAATTTTTAAATTGTATTTACAACAGCTGCACGGTTAATATTGAAGATAAAATTTATGTAAATTATCTTTTTCTAAATACAAAAAGAAATGTTCACCACAGAATAACTTTATCACTGTATACCAGGTACGGGCAACTTTTTTCATGTTGTGGGCCAAACTTTAGTGTGGAATAACGTGCGCGGGCGCGTTGAAAAGTAGGTGCATTTTAAAGCAGTGTACATAACTTTTAGCGATAGATATTAGACATAAAATTTTTCAAAATGTCTCGCGGCCGGATCAAATTTTACAGCAAACTAGCTGTTACTCACATGTGCTATATACGAAGTTACATATAAGAAAAAATACAGAAACATCGCTAGCGTAACGTAAACTAATGTAAACGCCTGTAATATCATGCGCCACGTCAACAACAACGAATATTTCGTTTCCGAGTTTGGCAACTTTTTACGTTTGCTCTCGCGGAAAGTTACGAAAGTTGATACGACTTGACGAACCGTAGCACGGCCACGTCTGTAGTAGCACAAATGGTAATTATCGAGGTCGGAAGACGAGCGCCGTAAACAAACGCCCACCGCGTAGCGTAGGCGCCTACGCGCTACGCCGGCCGTGCTCGACGCTCGGTCGTCGGCTGTCAGCTGCGAGTTTGTATGCGAACGTGGCAGCTGTCGCTTATTTCTCTATTGAAACGCTCTTTATGATTTAGTTTACGTGGCAAAGGAATAACAAATGTTAAAAAACAGGGCACGTGTAATGACGCATTAGTGCCGCCGGCTGTCCGTCTATCTGTGCATTATTAATTTTTATGGAAACCGTACATTCGATCGACATGAAAAGTGACGTATGTACAATGTCCCGCCATACACTGCGCCTAGGTATTGTATTTGAAAAATGGAATGTACAATTTACTATGCATCGATGAGACGGACCACTCAGTTCGTAGTGCCCATTTAGAACATTATAAGTTATTTATAAAATCAATAAAAAACTTTGTCTTGAAACATATCTTGTGATATGATTTGGGTGTTATTTTTATTTTACTTTTACTTCACAAAGTCCATTCTATAATTCTAGTCTTATTTACATAGATACGAGTATAATAACGGTTATTGTAGTGTGATTGAAGTGAATTTTAATTAAACCTAGAATTAAAATGTTAAATAATCAAGTTTCAAAATGTTGATAACTTTCCAAAACAATCGTGATAACTGCTTTTAATTCTAGTCGTATATTACCACTTTTACGGTGGACTTATTTTCTTTTATTCATTTTTTGTAGATCTGCATATGGTATATATTTTACTCGATCGAGCGAAGTCTCATTTTCTTTTATGATATAAGAAATCACAATGTTCTTCTTCTATACGATTTTTATAGCTTAAATAAATTTCACTGTAAACTCTACATCAGACATTTGTCGCGCCAATGCAGGAGCGTAAAAAAGCGAATTTAATTAAACTACAAAAAGTTGTAAAATACAATAAAATAATTTTATTTTTATTAATAAATTAATAAATCTGTAACAAATGTGATTGCCTTTAAATACGGTTATATTATTATATTGCTATCGGTACGGGATCTCTTTTGGGCCGGTTAAACTTCACGCTAATTTAAACTTTATTATTTTGCCAAGAAGACATAAGCACGAATTTGAGCAGTCCCGTCACGTCGCTACCGAATCGGGGGAAAACCGTCGGAGAAATGAGACAAGCCTCCAATAACCCTGCCAAATTTGAAAGCCGTAATTTGCTGACTGAAAGCCTTTGTGATTGTTTTAAATCTTAAGTTTGAGGAACGCCTCACAGAAAGTTTAATTCTAACGAGGGCAATAAGGACTCTGCTCCAATCACTGCAAATTGCAGTCGCTATAAGTTCCTAGCTGCTCTGTGTCACGGTTATTTGAAATATTTTACATATGAACTTATAAATTAAATTGATAAACCGTCTATTGCTCCGAGCTAAAATGTAAAATGTCTGAATGGCTTGTAATTAAATTTTACACAAAAGTAGATATTCTTCTGGAACACTACTTAAGATCCTTAAAAGTGTATAAGTAACAAAAGTAATGTCCAATGCAGAATCAAGTTCGGCATCGAGACCATCAGGGAATGCGTAACAAGACCGTCTGCAGAATTAATATGAGATAGTCACCATAAAGAATTATTGCATAACGCAAATTTACACACAACCTAATGGCGGGCGTATACATAAAATCAACGTATTTGAACTGTAAAATTAATGTGATCAACCAGTATTTATGACAATACGTTGATATTCTACCCTCAAACACTGCTTTTAATTTAATCTATATGTATAATGATATGCGGAAATGTATTCAGACTATTTTGACACAATGCTTACAGACAGTACCTTTTTCAGATATTTTCAGAAAATTTTTTCGTTTGCAATTTCGTAAAGCTGCAAATAATATCTACGATTCCAATCGTCAGATAAAGTCGCACTTTCGTACACATTGCCAGTTTAGAGGATAGGTCACACGCGTTAATTATCGCGTCTGAAATTTTAATTTATGTCACTAAACGTTTGTGTTCGTGACACACGTCCTGAAGGAACATCAAGAGGTGATTGATAATTTCAAATGAAAATCCATTAACAAACGCAGATAAACTTTTTTAATCAGATAATGTTTTAAGTTTGAAGCTGTAAAATTAATAACGGTGACATCGTAAGTTTTGCTGTGTATTCAGAGATAATTCAAAATTACGATTCCAATTTCTCTCAGTAATTTAAAGAACAGCAGTTCTTTTGAAAAATATTCATTGTATTCCGAATCGATGCTACATGTGAAAATGAACCGATTTTGAACGTCGATGAAGTAACGTAAAATAATTGTTTCCGTAGACCACACTTTGCAACCATATAAATTACAATAATAATAATATAAGACTATTTAAATCGAGTGATCACATGAAATAAAATTAGATTGCAAAAATAGAATCACAATTGTAAATAAAAAAGTGCTAACAAATCCTGTGAGTGAATTTAATAAAAGTATTTGGACTCCAACTCGGCCAATAAAATGAGGCATTACTCCGCGACGTCCGTGCACGTAAGCGAGTGAGCGAAGTCGGCCAAGATGAGCGGTTTAGGTCCAGCGGGATGCTGGGCCGCTCAGAAACGTCTGGAGTCTTGGGCGCGGGCGGCCAGGGAGCGGACGTCGAGCGCGAGCAGCGGGCAGAGCCACAACTCCACGGACAGCTTCGGCGACGACAAGTCCCACGGGAGTCCCGGCGTTAGTGAATTTTCGATAGCGTTAACGTCTTATGCCCAATTATTTATAATTACAGTATAAAAGGAACGAGTGCGTCAGGGGACATCCGGTAGACGTGAAACAGTAAAACTGTTGTGTATGTTTTATTTTATGTAATATGTATAGATTTATTAAATATGTGTAGAGATTTCTATATACAATATTTGTATATATATAATTTTGTATATTGTATATAGAAATCACTGATTATTGTTGTAAAAAACTTCACAGGAGGAAATACACGATCGGATTCACACGGCGTAGATCAAAACTAAGCATCTCCGAAGTATGAGATGCTTGGAATTGCCTTACGCCAATGCATTATCCCCTTTAACTCTACACAGCGCTAGGCGCAGACGGCGTAGGCCAAAACCTAGCGTCTCCTGAATTTTGAGATGTCTTGGTTTTAACCCCAGTCCAAGCGCGTATAGATGTTTCACATCAATTGCTTTTTTTTTATTTAATCCGGCTTTAGTCCGCTTAAAAATAAAATAAATTATTTCTTTTATATCAAGCAATCTCTCTTATAAATAAAGATCTACATTCCGGTTCCGTTGTTGATTTCAACTTCGGTCCTACTCTAGATCCTGACCTCGTTGTTGTTCCAACTGAAATTTCACTATCGATCCCAATCGCGATCTCTCGCGAACGCCTCCATTCTCGTTTTCGATTCGCCATAAATATGCCATAAATATGCTCCATCAATACAAAGAGTATACAGTGTCTTAATCCAAAACATATTCTATTTGCCGAATTTCATTGGAATCCCTTCGGTCCTACATGACTAACTTACAATCACCCAAACATCATAATAAACTTCCTCATGGATGGACCGCGGTCCGAGTCTCCTTCTCAATGCCGGCAAATTCGTCGAAAATTAAATTGAATTTCATTAATAGCAACACTCAAATTATATTTTGTAACTCAATTCCATTTAAGCACTTCCTATAAAATCCAATTAACAATAAGTACTTCCTTTTCAGACGTCTCCTCTTTCGTGTCGTTTACCTCCTTGCCATTTTTGTATTTCAAACTTTCATAAGTAAGCTTCATGGATTATTCGGAAATTAAGATTTAGATAAAATGTCGTCTTTCTAAATTTTATTTTTGTCACTTCGTCACGTGATTATTTTTGTGTATTCCCTTTCTATAATTGACTCTAGCAGGTAAAGAAATGTTTTCTTTTTGATTGAAACGTTGATTTCATCTTTCTATTTCGTTTAAAATCTGGCTGTAGGTACAGTTCGTGATATATTTATATAAACACAAATAGTACATTTTATAAAGAGAGAAGTTTAATTAAAAAGAAGAAAGCATTTATAAAAATTTATTTAAAATGCAATCTTTCCTCAAAGACAACTAAAAACAATAAAATAACTAAATGACGGTGCTAAACACAATATTTAAAATATACCGTTAGTTTAAATAAGTATGTACTTAAGTATTGCCGTCAGAATTTCAAATGTGTGATTTTGTCCATTTCAATATCGCGTTTAAGTTAGGAGGATCTATTTACCTAAAGCAAATCGC
Source organism: Eumeta japonica (assembly GCA_005406025.1). Taxonomy (NCBI): domain Eukaryota; kingdom Metazoa; phylum Arthropoda; class Insecta; order Lepidoptera; family Psychidae; genus Eumeta; species Eumeta japonica. The sequence continues at coordinate 14,347 of BGZK01002276.1, read as the reverse complement.
AATAGCCAGTACACCACTGCCTCTTCCAAAACATTTAATAAATTTGACTTTTTAAAAAGTACTTTATTAAATGCCACTACCACGTTAGTTCTCTGTCCATACATTAGCTGTTTTGTATTTTAACACCTTTTTTATCAGTAATTAATAGAAGTTTCTTATCAAAAATTTTTTTAATTATATTCCATTATCTTTCCAGCGATTGCTATTACTTTACCTCTCTAACTTTTTTTATATTAATTGATATATTTAATCGATGCTTGAGGAGTGACTGGTTATAGCGTCAGAATCAGAGCAAAGTAAAAACTGTATTTCATTTTCAAAATCGAAGTTACATGCAAAATATTAAATCCATGCTATTAGCGTTCTAAGAGTTCTCTTGGGAGTAGACAGTCTTAAATGTATGGTTAAAATTATGAATTGTTATGGTAGTTGAATGGTTTTAATATTACGAGCAAAATCCTGTTTCTAAAAGTTTATTCCGAGTAAACAAAATTAATGATATAACATGACAGTACAACATCACAAATGTGCCTATTTAACAGGCTTTTTGGATATCGCTGCACAAAAAATGCAGAGACACCGACGTATAGGATGATGCAACGTATCTCATCTGTTGCTGTTCTGTGGCTGTTGTTATTCATATACTGTTGGGAATGTGAAAAACGAGACAGATTGCAACATAGTGAAAATCTCTATTGATATATACGTGTTTGAGGATGCGTATATCTATGTGTTTGAGGATGCGTGTGAATGTGTGTGTGTGATAGATTTTTGTGTATCTTTATATATATTGCCAAAGAGGATATATATTTGAATATTGAAAACCGATTCAGTACCGTATCGAAATTAAATTATATTAAATGATAATTTCATTTTACATTTAACGCTTAGGCGTTAAAAGGCGTTAAAGCCGCACGCCTATCAATAGTACCGGAATGCGAATTGCTAAACACCGATGTAAATTTTTTCTGCAAGGTTTGTAAATAAGTCTACTGAAAGATAATGTGAAAGTATAGTCATACTTGTTCATCACAACTTTTAAATCTAACTCTAAAACCAAATTTTCAACGAAAACTTTCATGAAAAAATAAATTGAACTTGATATAATACATAGTTATCGAGCGTATAATCAGACTGTTTGGTTATTTGCTTGCGGTCTCGCTAAATAACTGAAGGTCATTACATTGAACTTTACCTAATGGACTCAGTCACCGCCTATTCTTAGGGCGAAGACCTCGGAACTTAACAGTTCGAGCCTTTGCCTTGGTTCCGTCGAATATCTTGGTTTGATATAATAATTTATTACAGCTTTAAAAGAAGTCGTTTTGAAAATGCTCTTTGTCAGAGGACAAATAGATTATTATTAATTAAATGAAAATAATGTCCACTTTTGGTTTTACTAAAAGTTGATATTTTCAATTTTGTAAAGTGAACCAAGTTCGAATAGTTGCGAAACGTGGAAGTGCACCAAATTTTCTACCTCTAAAACAATAAACTTTTGCCATACTTATGGAATTCCACATTTTATTATATTTATATTATTATGTACTAATATTTATACCGTTTTAAATTTTTACGGCCCTAAAAAAACAGATGGATGCGGAAATATGCCAAAAGACGATGGTAAGAATTAAACGTCGAAATTATTGAAATCACGAACAGATAAGAATTGGTTTAATGATTCAAACAAATCCGAATAATATTACGCTTTTTTTTTTAAGAAGACTCGTCATTTCTTAAAATCTTAAAATCGGTTTTCTTTCAGAACATGAATTTTAAGAACAAATATGACGGGAAACAAATGGACTAAAATAAGACGAAATAAAAATTGAGGCTTATAATATAACTGAACGATAATAGACAATATAAATTAGTCGGTGACCTTCTTTGCAGTACTAATACTTATTCTACTTAAACTGTCTTTTAAGAATTTGGGGATACAATTGATTTAGTGTGAATCTAATTAATTGAACGCTGTGGATTGGATAATTTATGGAAACCGCTTATTGCAAAGTACTGCACACTTGTTTCTTCGATGGCGAAGTAAAGTCATAACTTATGGATAAATCGAACAGAGCTTAACGAATACGTTACTAAAATATGTTAAAACTTAGTTCGCGAGGAGTTAGACATGTAGACGTCGAACTCCTCGTGAACTAAGTTCTAACTCACTGTAAAGTGATATTGAAAAAAGGTGAGGTTGTTATTCAGAGGAAATCTTCTTGAGAAACAAGATGTTCTTCGAATCCACAACAAAATGGAAGAAAGATTTTAATACGACAGTGCGTCTTTTAAATATAAACCAGTGCATGGAAAGAATAACAAAATATCATCGGTGTCATTAGTTTTATGTATCAAAATTGTATACTCTACTCCTAAGGATGACAAGAGAAACACTTTAAGTGTAAAAGAGCATAATTATTCAAATTTTCAATAATATACTGTACAAGTGTATTCGGATAAATTTATGTAAATCAAAAGCGTTACTGATGTAGATTTAATGACGACTCCAACTATTGACATAGGAATAAGTAGTTAAGTAGGTGTAATGACTCTTAACGACAATTTATTTGTTTTCTCATTGACCACAAAATATAGATTGAACCGTGCCAAACAACATTCTGACTAGACATAAAACAGTAGTAAAAATCGCATAATAGCAAAAAACTACTTTGTATACATTGCCGATCTCTTCAACTTACATTGAACGTAAGATTATGTGAATATTAACTATTAAACTAAACGATCTTGTATGCTAGCTATAAATAGTTTTAATAAATTGCCGTTTTATGCTAATAGTGCACAGCGCGACCTATTGAAAATATCTCAACCTACTTTCCGAACCTTTCCCATAATGTATCGAGCATAACCCTTGAACTGAAACCCATTACTCAATAAATTTCGTGATATTACTGTCTAATGCTAAACATTCATTTTTATTGTGTCGATTCAATAGGCATTTTATTTGAAAAGACTTTATTTACAGAAGTATTATCTAGCTATGAAACGAATCTAGTTCCCACACTTGGATTCCCTGGGTTGTCGGTAAAAATCCCTGTGTTGTGGACATTCAATAGACATTTGCATATCAGTTATCCAATATAGTCCACATACCTAAATATTCTTGTGCACACACATAAATACATACTTCATAATCTGTCAAAATTACGATTCTAAACAAAATATGGACAACCTGAAGTTTGACAATTTTTAGTAGTAGTTTTGAAAGACCATAGAGCAACGACGCAATTTAAACTTTTAGACAATTTATCTTTTCAAGGACTCACAATATAGAACAAAACTATTTTTAGCATTATGCATTTGTTTGTATTTAATACAATGATTGGGCCTATGGAAATGCCACGTTCGGAGATATTGCCTTCAATTTCAATTTGTTGTGGAATCACTGTTGAACCGCTTATTGACTTATGTACAACACTATAGAAGAAACAAAATTCTTTGTATAGGAGCTTATATTCTCTGTAGAAGTAACTATTTCTATTTTTTCATATATCGATGATGAAAACCTTAGTACTAAGATATAACACTCACGAAGTTACAGTGACTGTAAGAAAGATGATCATATCAATACGCCAAAGGTACCTTTAGGAAAGTTACTTATTTTCAAAACTCAATGTTTGTTCAAAAGCAGTAAAATAGCAACTTAAGGCAGAGATTATAATTATTAAATATAAATAAAGGGTGTATTAAATTATTAAATTCAAAACAGATAATCTCTTTGAAGATACCCAAATTAAAATATATAAAATACACATTGTATTTGCCTTTCAGAGAATGAAATTCACTCAGGAAATAAAAAGAGTATCTACTAAACTTCTTGATCAATATAAGTCAGTTGCTGCTCACGAACGTGACCTATACTCTCTCTTAAGGATTTTCCCAATCGAGATCCCAGCGAGGAAATTTAATGGAACTGATAAATCCCTGGCAATAAAGCATTGAAGAATGTCACGATTCATCCTTGGCGGATTGCAAAATCAGTGTATTGTATTAATGGATACATAAGGAATTTGAACGCCATGAAAATGGACAGGCTGCCATATCCGGAAAGTACGATCGACTGTTTATGATAATTCTTAGCAGTATAAGTGTATAAAATACTTAATAATGCATTAAGTTGGCATATGTAGACAATTTTAGATGTCTGCTCGCGGTTTCGCCCACGTGTATATAGAATAAATTCTTTCAACAATTTCATAAAAAATATGTAAAGGTAAACTTTGGCATTTTCTTTGTTTATAAGATAATCAATGGACTGGTTCTAAAACGTCTTTCATTAGTAGAAAGTTACATTATACCTAAGTGTTATAAGGTATTTTTTATTGTGCATTTACCTCTGACTTTGCTTGCATGTTTGTAAATTTTTAAATATTCGTCCGGTTTAAATTAAATCTTTCGAAATGTATTTGTTTTGATGTTGTAAAGAATACGGTAGTCTTTCTGGCGTGATGGCCGGATGGTGGGATCGATGGATGAGTGAAAGAGTAGACGACGGAATCAAGAGTGGGTGAGAAAGCAGGATTGGCTTTGGAATTGAGGACGAGAAACATCAAAATGAATAGTAGAACCGAGATCGAAATTGAGAACTCGATCGGAATCAGGATCATAACTGTAAGAAGACCTTCATTATAACAATCATATTGATTAAAGTATTGAATATTCACCCATAATATGAACAAAATTGTATGTACAACATAAATATCCACCTAAATTTGATCAGTTATTTTTGATACATCTACAACAGTCGGGGTCACCATTTTGTAACAGTTATGATTTGTGACAGGTACTTGTGAATGACAGAAATTGTCCGTAGCAATGATAAGGCACTTCATGAGTAACAGTGACGTTAATTTAATATGTGGACCAAACAAATCAATAAATATGTTACAAAAGACTACCTTGTGCCAACTGTGCTTCCAGAACACGCTCGCTGCGTGTGGGATGGGATTGCATCGTGCGTCATCAAGATACGTGGGGTACATTGAATGTTTTACGTAACTCATAAATAAAACGATTTACATGTAAAGTAAAATATTTACTGCTTTTCAAAGTATTGTTCATTACATTTTACACACTTTTTTATTCGTTCAAACCATTTTTGAAAACTTGAGAACCATTGGTCTGAGAGCATGTTTTGCACATGTTGGACGAAAGCTATCACGGCCTTCTCTGGCCCTGTAAAAGTCAAATCTCTCATTAAATCTTTGACTTTTGGAAAAATAAGGAAATCGCATGGTTCTAGGTCTGGACTAAATGCGGGATGGGTCTCAAGCTTTACCTTTTCAGAAGTCAAAAATGACATCGTCTTATTCGTGGTGTGCGGTAAAGTATTTTCATGGTGCAATAGGAAGCGAATTCTTAGTCATTTTTTCCTTAATTTTTCTAAGACACTGGGCAATCAAATGGTAGTGTACTACTCAGCATTAATCTTTTGTTCTTCAAGTGGGATCGTGCAGACAGGATCGGCCTTGTAGACAAGAAACGCAATCACTTTTTTGCCTACGCTTCTCGCCTGTCTCAATTTTGTTAGTTCGCCACCGCCTTAGAACATCCTTACAGAAGACTGTTACTTTCTTTCCAAAAATGTTATATTTTAATATAATATATAAATATAACAACATATACATGTTTAATCTCTTGTCACAATATCATACACGGCATTTGAACGTCCATGATCGTACTATAACAACATTTTTTTTTACATCCATCAACTCGGGTTCGTTTATATTCGGGGGTGAATACACGAGGAATCCAACGGCAACAAAGTTTTCTTGCCGTTGACTTTTAAATGTTGATATATTTTTTTTGAATTTGGCTCCTACCAATCCCCAAATGTCCTCTCATGTCCTTATAGGTGACACGCCGGTTTTCTTCAATTGATTGCCTGACAGTAGTCACATTTTCCTCAGTGATCGCAGTTGAGGGCCGACCTTCACGAATTTCATTATGGAGAGAAACACGGCCAAGATCAAATTCTGCATACCGTCGCCTTACTGTGCTCAAATGAGGTGCCTCCCTTCAAAGCATTTTGAAAACGAGCAGTGCAGTCTTGCGGAGATAGTGAATTTTGAAAATTGTAAAGAATCATCACCCTAAAATCTTTTCATATTAATTCCATTTTACTACGGACGACGAAATATAATCTTCTGTTAAAAACGATTGACCTACGACTTCCCGTCAAAAAATATTTTAACCACAGAATGAGTTTATTATATATATTTAAAAATGTAACATTTAAAATACAAACATTTCTGAACACCCAGAAGTGCAGAACTTTCAGTGTGCTCTATGTACATCGAGTTCGTTCCTGATTGGTTATATATGAAGCGTATGTTTGATTGGCTAATCGCGGAAGAACATCTACCGTGGGAAAGGAATGCGTGTCTGAAACCTTTGTACAGTGCTTTGTACTGTAGTCCATTAGCCGTAGGGTAGGTGCGTGTGCAAGCCTTTGTCTTGTCAAGTGCTTTGACCGCATGTGAGCGACACATGTGCAATTTCTTTGTTTGCCGCGATAAGTTGACGAATCCTTAACAAGTGTATGCAAATCTTGAATTGGTCTTGTATCTATTCGGACTTAACTAAGATGGGTCATACTTATACGAAAGGATATCACTTTATTTCTTTAATTAAATCAATCTCTAATAGTCATTTCACCGATTTTGATGGGTTTATAATTAACGTGCTCTTTATGATCGTCCAAATAAAGACATAAGGCTTGAGTTCATTATTTTTAACACGCTTTTATCATCTTCACTTGTATATATGAATCTATGTAATGGAATCTTAGAAACTGAATTTCACACACTTCCAATTGTTGAATCGTCATGAAACTTGACGATTCTGTGTAGTTCTGATGACAATTTATAATATGGTATCATTACATTGCTCTAATGATGGAGTCTGAACATAAGCACAGAAATTTTATAACGGAATCCAATCCGTCTTTAAGATTGTTGGAATTTTCTCAAAACGCACTTTTACTATGACTGAATTTCAGGGTCTGCTAACGGAACTGGAAGTTAGCCACTGGAACTCCATAACAGAAAAATGTACTTTAACCATATTTGGGCTTGTTGAAATTGTCTTAAGATGCACTTTAGTTATCATTACTTTTCATGATTTTATGATGGACCTGGAAAGTAGACACTGAAACTCTGTAATGTGACGACGTATCCTGTGTATGTTTGGACTTGTTGGAATTGTCTTGAGATGTAGTTTAGCCATGATTGATTTTCAGTCTGATGATGGAGCTAGAAGTTTGGCACTGGAACTTTATAATTAGACAACGTATATTACCGATGTTTGTCCTTGTTAGAATTCTCTTGAAATGCACATTGACCATGATCGATTTTCAGGATTTAACGGCGGAGCTAAAACTCCGTATTTGGCACTAGTACTCCATAAAAAATATATTATGAAAATGTTTTAAGAAAAATGTATCACGGCCGGGTTTAGAATTCTTTTGATCGTTTTCAAATGTGCTCCAGTCGTGAATACTTTTCAGTTAGATAACAGAGAATGTAGGCACTAGAATTCCATAAAAGAACAACGTATTTTAACCGTTTTTAGACTTTCTGAAATTCGTACAGGATCTTTGTAAACAGCCTTGTCTTTTAAATAATCTACTGGGGAGTGGTTTTGAGTCAACCTGAAACTTAGAACCCTATGTTCTTACCCAAGCCAAAGTGAGAAACGGAGAGAAGCTAAGGGTTGAATTGGACGGTATAGTTTGGTATGTTACGTCGTAATCTCACCCTCAGGTCCGGACGTAATCCTCTTATAAGTAGCCTTGTCCTTCTACTAACTACTGAGACAGGGTTGTTCTACCATAAATATTCCAAAATATCTTAAGTGTCTAATTTGTTTTAAATTACACTAAACGACGAAAAAATAAATAAATAATTTGAAATAACTAAAAATTACATTTTTGTATATAGCTTGGTACGTTATTCCTCAAAAATACATAGATAAAAAATTTTGGTTCGAAGTGCCCTACGTTTTACACTCAAACAATATACTTTACTATGAATATAATTTGCACTTAGCCTTTAATGAGGTAGCCAGAGAAAACAAGATCGACATAATTTATATTTTGCTTTTTTGTAAACTACTTGCCTATCTATAAAATCGTGATTATTAGTTTTTTTAAACAATTCAGTTTATTTGGAATCTAGAATTTTATTAATATTATACTATATAAATAGTAATTTTGATCTATTTCCTGATATTCGTTTAAACAGAAACTCTTAAGTTTTATAATATATAAAATGAAATAGACAACTGTTTTTATGATACCGTAGTCAACGAGAAAAAATGTAGTTTAAAAAATTAAAAACACTTTAATGATAAATCGAACTAAGAAGTAAAAATAATTTTTAATATGAGAATAAAATAATAAACAAAAAATATTAGTGTTGTTGTGAAAAAAGCATGGGATGCTTTGTGCCATATCTTTCGTACCATTTTTGCGGTCTTTTTATTTTTTTTTCGTGCCAAATCCTGTCTATTAGTTTTCTTAAACTACATTTTATTTTTTAAATTTTCAGTCTTAAGACGATATCAATAGTATTTATCACCAAGTGCCTTGATTTTAGAATATCTTTCGTGTGGCGACGAGTTTAAGTTTATATCATTTATTTTCACCTAACCTTTCCATTTGATGTCACTGTCACATAGAACTTTCCCTGTTAGTTTTGAACAATTAAGTTCTACTTGGATTCCATTTAGTAACCTTGCGCGACTAAAGCTACATAAACTTGTCCGGCAGCAAACGACCCAGAACCCAGAGAAATAACTGCATAATCTACCGTAGAACTTTGCACAGACGACCTGAGGTTGACGCTAGCGACATTTTCTAACACCCTCTTGCCATTCATCCCTTGGCGCGTTTATATTGTATTATATTATATAGTATTGCATTGGGTGAATTCAAAACTAAGTGAAAATTTAGCGCTTGACATAGATTAACGTTGCGCTGTACAACTTAGAGTTGTAACATAAACAAGTTTTTTAAAAATTTTTACTCTTAAATTTTACAAATTCAGAAAATCGATTTTTTTAAACTTTAGCTATTTTTTATGTAATTTCAAATATTGAAGTTTTTTTCATAATTATTAAATTCAATTTATGTTTCAAATTTATTTTCACAATTGTTAAATTTTAAAATGTTTTAGGTAACTAAATTTTTGTTTCAAATTTTCAATTTCAAATTTTACAAAACTTCAGAAATTAAATTTTTTTATAATCTTTATTTTTCAAAATATGATACTATTGTATTGTCATCAGTCCTTGATGAATCTACAAAGTTTCAATGAAATCCGACCGTTTAAAGTGGATCAAAACCGTGTTCAAAAAAGTCAGTTACATCAATACATACTTACAGGAGAAGCTAATAAAAGCGTGTTACAAAAAGAACTATTCTAGTTTCACCCTGTCCCTTTGTCCGTCCCGCCGTTGGCCTCCATGTAACAACCTTATAACTAAGGTGTCGTTTTTTAATCGTTCCTATGAAATTGCACAGACAGGCGTATTATGAAAGGAAGTTACAAAACAATGAATTCAAGAATATTTTTTCGTGCATAAAATTGTGAGATTGAATTTTTTTCGCGCACTCCATTGTGTGGGGTGTCGTTGCATGGGAGGTCAAAAATGGATTAAAAGTCCAGATGTAAGCTTACAAAGTCATTGGCTTTGTAATCCCTGACTCAAAAATCTAAAAGAAATCAATCACAGTAAAAAAACTTTAAAAATTAGCAAAATAAAATTATTTTAAGCAAAATCCGTTAACAAGTTTTCTTTTTGTATATGCACAAGTTTCAGATGTGAATAGTAACAATCTAATCCTAAATCCCATATAAGGACGCTTGTGGATTTTATTATCATATGTACCAACTATTCATACTTAAATTTGACCTAATATTATTTTAGAATTAATTTTTAGAAATTATAAGATCTGATACTATATCTTGACGTTTGATTTTAACTTTCACGTCAATTAGTTTTGTGATGGGAACCGTAGATTCGAGAATCCGACCGAATAAAAACGAACCAAAATAGAAATCTTGGCTGACTTTTCTTTCCCTTGAAGTACCGAAGAAACAAATACCTAAGTTTTCTACTAATATACTTGAGAAATATCTCCTGAGAAAATTAATTAAATAAACTATAATAACCTTTTCGATAATGTAAACAAACGGTTTGACCCTTTGTTTACATTATTGAGAATTAATAGTCTTAAATATAATACAGTTCTATTTTCGTAAACATCGAAAATATCTGATTCAATATAACGGTAAATTGTGCTCGTCGTTTGCTTTTCCAGCAATCATAAATGTTAGCAAATATAAATATCTTTATTTTTTCTTCTTTCCTTCTGCGTACACGCAACTTCGCCTACGGGAAATACACACTTCCGAGGATCAAAACATTTTGTGTCGCTTTCAGTTGGAAAAGCGACACAAAATATTCCGAGCATGATCGATGAGTTAATAATGATTTAAACTACAGGGGCATTATTTTTGAATCGCTCGAATAAATTTCGTATACGAAAATTGCCAGATTATCGCATGATTTCAATCAAACCGTATTTTTGAATATCGCGTGCGATAATTTTCGCACAAAAAGTATTCGATAATCAACGAGTGGTCTGCAGTATGCGAAAATTTACGAGCGTTCGAGATAAAATTGGTCATTAGCTGTCAAATTAACGAGATAATCATTTGTAAGTGTTAATTACAATCTCGCAATTAAATTTTAGAACAAAATATGGCAAATTTTGATGAATATCTTGCATTTCAAGAATTCAATATGTTAGCAAATGACAATGCTAACGAAGTCAGATCTTCTCCTTGGTTCCTACCGAGAATTGATGCATTTTCTCTAAGCGATCAACTATTTGTAAAAAATTTTCGTCTTTCAAAAGAACTTGTACGGCAGCTTGTTATGGAAATCAACCCATATATTAATCATACATCAAGATCATCGTCTATCGACGTCACTACCAAGGTAACTTGTATTTAAATGCCATATAGATACTTTTACCTAACTGACTCATGTTTTAAAACACGTTGCGTTTGCGCGAAATCTTCACGATATAACTATCGTTATCAAGGTATTTTAAAATCTTTTATTAATTTACTCTTCTGGATCTTATTAATTTGCAAATTGCTTTCAGTATTAATAGCTCTTAACTTCTTTGCGACTGGTAGTTATCAGAATTCAATAGGAAGCAATGTTCATGCAGCTTCATCTCAAGCTTCGGTTTCCAAGTGTATAGGAGAAGTGGTAAATGCATTAAATCATCCAGACATATTCACTTGGGTAAAATTCCCTAACTTTCAAGAGTTGGATCATATCAGAGCAGAGTAAGCATTGTTTTGAATTGTAGATATTTTACATCCAACATATTTTATTCTTCTTGTTAATAGCTTTTTCAGAAATATGGCTACAAGGAATCATAGGTGTGGTGGATTGCACACATGTTTATTTACCTCCACCAAATACTCCTTCATCACATTATAATGAAGAGCATACATTAACAGAAAGATATCACTCAATTAATGTTCAATTGGTACGTATTCTAAGTTTATATTACTTGTATAATGTTTTATTCTAAATACTATGAGTGTTCTGAAAAAATATTTTGTACATTATGATTTTGCATGGATTTAAGTTTAGAAATTAAACATGTGAATGCCAAGTTTCCTGCAGTGGCATGTTGCATATATGGAACAATTGCAGTGTACTTCTATTGATGAAAGACTTTATTACCAAGGACATACTAATTTTTACATCATAGGTTTGTGGTACAATATTTACAAAGTTTGTTTCGTTTGCTTTTATTTGAAATTTTTATTAGTTGTTGATTTTGTTTATTTTGTACATGTGATAGTGGGTATGCACTTCGTCCATGGCTGCAAACTCCTGTAGCAAATGTTCGAGCTAATACACCAGAAGAGCGCTATAACAAAGCTTTTAAATGTGCAAGAGCAAACATTGAAAGATGTAATGGAATTTTAAAGATGAGGTTTAGATGTTTGTTAAAGCACCGAGTCCTGCATTATGCACCCGAAAAGGCTAGCCAGATAATTAATGCTTGTGTAGTTTTACACAATATGTGCATACGCAACAATGTCCCAATGCCTAATGATCATGAACTAATTAATTATGATTTTGGGATCATAGAAATAGATCTACCCGATCTAGGTTTATCCACAGTGAACCGTACAAACAGAGAGTTAGAAGCCGGCAGAGCTCTACAACGTGAACTTATTGCTCGCTTTAACACATAATAAAGATTCTTTGTATGTAACATGTAAAATATATTGTTTACTTTCATTAACAATAAATGAAACATAATAATATATTATAGTATTATCTTAAACCTTTATTTGAATTTAACTGAAATTTCAATTTGTTAATTTTATTTAAAGTGTTAATTTTAGTTTTGCTTTGCATATTTTGTTGGTTATATCAGCCATTGGATTTATCATTTAAAATAGAATAAGAAATTAAGGATTTTGTATTTGTCATTACAAAATTAAATAACCAATCAGGCAACAATTTGAAGAATATTACGTTACAAAATATCTTTAATTTATTGACGAAGCCTTGCTCAAATGAATTATTTACTTTGTACCTAATAATTTTTTTGAGCAGTATACAAGATAATTCAATATTTAATTCAACATTATTAACTGAAATATTTTTGCTGAAATGATGGAAAACCATTTTTTGCATATTTCAGCAAAAATATTTTTTAGGACAACTAATGAAATGAAGAATAAAGTGCAATAACTTAATAAAGGAAATAAGTAATGTTAAAATAAAAGACATTGCTTACCAAATTAATAAAATTACATATAATATTAAAAATACACAACTAATATTTAAGAAGTTTTCAAGGAGCCTCAACATCATATTACATTCTTATGTCAAGAACAATTAGTAACTATGAGATAATAATATTAAAACAATACAAAAGGTAAAAAAAAATGGAAAGTCAGTCTTGGCACTAGAAAGCATCCCAAAATCATTCAATTTGCCTGAAATTTTTCCAAGGATTTAGCTATATTTTGCAATGCTTCTGACTGCTTATTCATAGCCTCAACACTTTTCAAATAATATACTTTTTTGCCTCTGCCAAGTCCCTTTTACTTGTAATTTTGAAGCATTAATGCTTCTATCTCGCTCCTATTTGCTTTTCTTTTTCTTTTTAGGAACCTTTGAGTACCAAGTTTTCTCTTGATTGATCCTGAGTTATATCTGATATTATCACAGGGACTGGGTCATCCGTCACTACTACAACTGGTACCACAGGCTCAGATATTACTTGTTCTGTAAATGTATAAAATAATAAATTTTACTGTTTTAATATAACAAGCAACATGAATAAAATTTTTATTTAACAAATATTAAAACATCTAGACACAGATTTCATATAATGGCATATAGGAATTAAAAAAATGCTTAAAAGTTCATTTTAACTTTTTATAAATACTTGGAATAATCAAAGCGATACATGATTCATAAAAAAACTGTACTACAAGATTTTTTGACGTCTGTAATGTTCAACATAATACAATGGTCCACAAGTTAAACGAGTAAGACTTTAGAATCTTAGGTTTGAATTTTGTTTAAACATATAATATTTTATGTCATATACCACTAAAACTTTTCGTATATTAATCTACAACATTACCATATATGGGGCAAAACTGCAATAGTATCTTACATAATAAGCATTTTTTGTGATTACTAGATGGAATATATACTAACAGAAGGAATATCCAATATGAAAAACATCATACTACCTTCAAATGTAACAATTGATTCCAGGACATTGCTATGCCCGAGAATGTTATCAGGATGCATGGTTTCTATTACCATTCTTTCTGATTGGGACAGTTCTTCACAAGGAGGACCACCACCAGTAGCTTCCATGGCCTGAGTAACTTTAGCGGCCTTCGCCTTAGATTTACTTTGTAAATCTTGCCAAGTCTAAAATTGAACATCATTATATTGATTAATTAATACACACATTGTATAAAGCTGTTACAAGTAGGTTTTAAATTTGTACAACTACTGTCAGTATTTTTTATAAATGCAGATTTTAGTTACATGAGTAAAAATACAAATTACATTTTATGCTTAAAATTTCAAATAAAGATAAATTATTGTATCTACTAAAACACTATTTAATCGTTTTAATTAGCTAAAGAGTAACCTTTGCCTTCAATTTCGATGTAACAAGGTACTTGATTATAGCGAATTTATTGGAACTTACTATTCTAATACGAGTTACATCGACAATGTACATACATAG
>BGZK01002275.1:0-67684 GCA_005406025.1 Eumeta japonica | reverse complement strand
TATTTAAACAAAATACGATATAAATTTTATGAGCAAACAGATGGCATTATTTAAATAAAATACTGAAATAAATCTTGTGATCCAAACAAATGGCACTATTTAAACAAAATACTGAGAGTAATCTTGTTATCCAACAGATGTCTCTATATACACAAAATACCATATAAATTTTGTAAGCCAAAAGATGGCATTATTTAAATAAAATACTGACATAAATCTCGTGATCCAACAGATGGCACTATTTAAACAAAACGCTGAGAGTAACCTTGTTATCCAATAGATGGCCCTATATACACAACATACCATATAAATTTTGTGAGCCAACAGATGGCATTACTTAAATAAAATACTGACATAAATCTTGTGATCCAACAGATGGCACCATTTAAATAAAATACACAAATTTTGCAATGTAATGATAAATATGGCACAATGTAAATAAGGCAAAGCACTTTGGCAAGTGAGAATTCAATGATAGACAATATATTTCGCAATTGCTCTCTACAATCCGGAATCATACATATTTTTTACTAAAAATTAAATTTGGGGTAAATTTAAAAAAGAATGTGATAAATATTCAACTTAGGGAATCTTCACTACGCGAGTTGAACTGCCTTTTTTTAATGTAGTTTATGGAATTAGTCAAAAAGATTAGTCGTTGTGAATATGAAAAACTACCAATAGTTATACGTACCGTACTGACATCTAAATAAATACAATATTAAAATCAACACTAATATTTTAACGAATTGGTTTTACAATTAACTTGCTGTTCGTGGGTATTCGTAATGGCGTAAGTTTTCTTTTCATTTATGCCGATTATTCTGCAATGTGGTTTCATTCTTTTTTTGTTAAAAACTTAATTTTCTGATACAATTTTCTGTAATAAAAAGAAATACATGCCCATTTTTATTGTGTAAGCTATCTAGTTGCAAGGCATCATAAATCTGGACAGTTATTTAATCAATAAAATGTAACAAACACACTTTTTATTACCTAGAATCTTTGCTGTGGCTTTGCTCGATAAAGTTTATTTTGATAATAGCTGTCATATCGCCGCCCACGCTCTCGCTCTTACACTGCGTGTAGTGCGCCTTTGGTCACGCCCTCACGGTTGGTTTGTTTCATTTCTTAGTAAATTGAATTTTAATGTTCTTAATATTTCCATTAGAAAAATTAAAAAAAACTGAATATTTCCAGCGAAATTGGTGGAATTATAATAATGTAGTAAATTATATTGGACCTTTAACAATGGAACCCCAAAAATAATGCATGCTACAACATTTTCTTTGGCTTAAGCTTTTACAAGCCAAATTTCATTGAAATCGCTTAAATTACATGGGTGTTTAATTGTTTATTGATCTCAAAAAACTCTACCAAGAAACCTATACCAATCTAAACGCTTTCTCTGTGCTAATAAAAACAACTTGTACAAATTTTAACGAAATGGGTAAGAGTACTACAAGGTTCTTAATGATACTCATGAAAATCAAAAATATGTGTCTCGCATGTTTAACTAGCTTCTAGCTATTTACATACTAAATTTTATTTAAACCAATAAGAGCATAAGAACTGGTATCTAATAATTTTCATGAAACTCTTAAAATGTATTTATAGATACGTATCTTTTCATTATTTTTCATTTATATTTCTGGTAAATTTTATTGAAATCAATTGAGTTATATAGGTTTTATTAATTCTCATACAACCCTAAAGAATTATCCTATCTCTGTATACTAATTTTCAGCTAACTTTATAACAAGTTTTATTGTAATTTGCAAAATTAAATTGATTCTTAATTAATTTTATGAAACCTAAAAAATGTCCTCTTATTAGTTTTCAGCTACCTCCATTCTAAATTTTATTGATGTTGGTTACATTATAAGGTTTCTTAGCCATTCTCAAGGAATCCTAAACACATATCGTATATCCTTTTGTTAATTTCTAGCTTAATACATTAAATTATATCTAAAACGCTAAAACTATAAAGATTATTAGTAATTCTCATGGATCCCTAAAATGTACCATATATACTTACATTTATTTCAGCTAACTCCCTACTTAATTTTATTAAAATAGGTAAAACTATAAAATTTTTCAGTATTTCTCACGGAACCTTAAAAATTATATCGTATATGCTTTTATTGGTTTCCGGCCAATTCCCTACCGAAATCTATTTAAATGGTAAAACTATAAGGGTTCTCTGTAATTCTCACGGAAATATAAAATGTATCACATATGCTTTTACATATTGGTTTCTAGCAAACTCCCTACTAAAGTTTATCTAAAGCGGTATAACTGTAAGAGTTCATAACGATTCTCACGGAATCCTAAAAATGTTTCGTATATCCTTTCATTAATATATCCATACAAAGCATTATTATTGAAATTGTAAGAGTTTTTAGTAATTCTTTCACGGAACGCTAAAAAAGAATTAAAACTGGATAATTTATGTTGTAGACAGCTTTCGCTCGCAGTTTCACTCTTTTGGACATAGAATGAATTCCTACAAATTTTATATCGACCAATGGTATGTTTCCATTGTGATCTTGATCCTGCTCCTAGTCCCCGATGTCTCAATTTCAGTCCCGAAATCGGTCCTGTTCCAATCTCAATCTCGGTTTCACATTCCTCCTTCACCTTTGATTCCGATTTTTTATCCCATTTGTAAGTGTTGTTCAATTTTTACACAGGAATCCTAAACATTTTTGGAATAAAAAGTACCATAAGCTGTTTCAGATACAAGTGAAAATCGCACCCTAAGTGGTTCAGCCGTTCCGAAGATACACCGGACAAATAGTCAGTCAGACAGACAAAAATAAAATAAAAGGATTATTTTCTTTCATATAAACCTTTTTTTACCATTTACGAACACAACGCTCAGCCGTTTTCAAGTGGTGATCTTGCATACAAGCGGAATTGTATTTTTATTTACATACATAAATCGAAATACGTACTACATAAGCAATCTAATTATTTGAAGAAAATATTTTTCTATGTTAACAATGAAAGACGATCCTAAACCGAGTAGCGGAAAGCGCTTGAATTACATCCATGGATTGACAGTTCAAATATACTAGATACGCACTAGACATTGTTATTTAGCGCTAGAGCGCTTAGTATAATTGAGTTATAACTTGCAAGATATTATAAATTAACTAGCTATGATACCCGGCTTCGCTTGGGAGTTGATATGAGATTACGTGCTAGATGAACTAAAAAAACATACTATGATGTAAAAAGTAAAAAATATATTTTGAAAACATTTTCTATATTTACATGTATTCACATTTTCTCATTATTTACACTACTTGTTTATAAACAACATTTTTCATTTTATTGTCCGGGGTATATATATATAAATTTTTCGAACTTCCTACTCTTGAGCAAGCTACGTATAGCTGACCGTGAGAGAAGCAGGATTCTTTGAGGTTGATGCCACAATATTTTAAAGTTTGCCCTTGCGCTTTGTTAATTGTAAAACTAAAGGCTAATTTAATTGGAAACTGCAATCTTTTAAATTGAAATGGCAATTCAGAAGAGATCAGTGGTATTCTAGGTATAAATACTGTGTGTCCTTTGTTCTTTCCGGAAATAAGTTCAGCTTCAATGACATTATTCGATAGCTGTTTTACGATCATCCTCGTTCCATTACATAGTTTTGGGGAGTTGAGATTTCTGAGTAGTATGATTGGAGATCCAATTTTCAGACGAAGGCAGTGTAATGGCATTCCTGGTACTTGTAAAGAGTTTAGAAATTCAGTAGGAAAGTTGACACTTTTTTCAATGGATACCATCGTGTCGATCGATTTATATACTTTCTCTCACCAGGTATTTTCTTTAGAATATTAAAATTGATATCGTCAACAATATTATTTTTAGTGGCCAAAATTGCTCTTTGAAATAACCACTCTACGTTGGTATAGTTTTGAATAATATTTGGATAAAATTAGTTCGTTTTCAGTAGTGGCTATGTTACAGAAATCACTATTGAGTTCAATAAGGCCGGTCGTTTGATCAGTAGGATATGTACCTTCGCCTATTTGTAAAAGTATTTTAGCAAAATGTGCTGCTGTTTCATCTTTTGATAATTCAACCCTCATGTTTTTTGTTAATTGCAGTATTTGTACTTTTGGCCAGAGATGTGACTTTTTAAGCATGCATTGATCTCGTCTGCTGGTGTTGATTTGGGAATAACTGGAAGTGTTTGTCGAAAATCTCCTGAGAGTAGAGAGCCTCCCATTATTTCAGAGTTTTTCGCAATTTTGTAATGTTCTGTCCATGGCTTCTAGTGATTTTTATGGGCCATGGTGCATTCATCCCAGAAGATAATTTTAGCATGTTTTAGAAGTTGACCCCGTCCAGATGTTCCTGAGATTTTACATACCGGGAATTGTTGTTCGGCTATATTCAACGGTAGTTGTAAGGCAGAATGGGCAGTTCGTCCCCTTCCATAAGTGTGGCTGCAATGCCGGATGATGCTAGTGCCAGTGCGATGTGTTTTTCAGCACGTATTTCCGCCAGTATTAGATTTATTAGAAACGTTTTACCGGTGCCTCCTGGTGCGTCCAAGTAAATAATTCCACCAGTGTTGTTATTTATTCGGTTCATTATAACGTTGTAAATTTTTTGATTATCATTGAGGAGTGGTTTGTTGTGAGCAATGTATTCAAGTAGTTCATTGACGTTGTAGCTTTTTCCTTTGTAATTTCGTAGTTCAGCACACTGAAAGTATTTCTTTGTGGTGCTGGCATTCCAATTTCTACTAAGGTCTGGTTATTTATTGCTAAACATTTATCTTCTAAGCGAATGAGTGTTTCATTGAAGATGTCGTCATTGAATTCTATAGTCAGTTCTGGATTAGCTTGTCGGATTTGGTACAATATATCATCACTCATATTCCGTTTGAAAGAGTCCCATAGCTGTTTTGGGTTTGATGGGTTACATGTTGTTAGAATTATGGCGAATAACTCTCGAATTTGTTCAGCTGAAGCTGTGAGTGTGGCTTCTTGTAGTGTTAATTCCCAGTGGTTATCGTTTTCCAATAATCCTAAACGTTGACATGCTTCTCTGTAAGTGTGGCATATGTAGTCGATAGTCCTGAGATCTGTGAAATTTGTTGGTCCCCGTATTTCGTGTAACAACATTCGGAGATAGAAACATTCGGCATTGTTTGGATGTACAGTGTATACTCGACCTATTGCGTTAGTTTTCATTATTTCTGGATGACCCTCTTCTGGCATTCCTTGTTTTCGTCGTTGAAAAATTTTCCTTGTTTTGTCCCACGTATAATAAATAGGGACGTCGACATACAGTAACGTCTTTGCGAATGGATCCGTTTGGCAAAGTTGGAAAAAGCTGTTAATGTTGTGTTCTGAGGTGGTTCGCTTGCAATTTTCTAGCCGAGTCTTTTGTGAAGTAAACTCTGTCCATTCTCCAAATGTACTGCTAGATGTTGCACAGCTGGTTCGCGTTCGTGTATGGGAAAACTAAAAATCCTCCACGCTGCTTCGTTACTGTTGATATATCTTCCCATTTGGTACATGAGGATTTCATCATTTCTATTATTTTGTTCGCTATTTTGGACTATTTGAAATACTGCCATATCACTACCTTTGTTTACGTACTTACATATATATTTAATAGATTTTACTGAATTGCAATATTCAACGTTTATGTGTGCTTGGAACATTTTGGAAAGTAGTGGGTTATATGGTACTACCCATTGATTATCTATTTCCAGTTCGTCTCTGCCTTGTAGTCGTATTTTGCTGTGAAGCCACCGTTTTCGGTGATCGTCTTCTATATTTGGGATAGCCGTCATCTTCAGTTTTGTATCGTCCAAGTATGGTTTTGGATATTTTTTGTACATTTTCCATCACTCATGCATGGCGCATTGAGGTTTAATGGTCCACATGGTCCGTGAATCATGTTTTTCACTACTATGTTGTATAGTTCCGGATCATTTTGTGGATTGGGAAATTCAGCTTGGATGATTTTGTCGATATCCGTGGGATAAATTTTATCGTGTAGCCATATGAGATTGTGTGAGTGAGGTAATCCTCGTTTTTGCCACTCGATTGTATACATCCAGCATCTAACGGTTCCAAAGATGTGGTATTTTGTGATGACTTCAATAAATCTTATTTGTTTTGTCGAAAACTCGGGCTATTATGTCGTGTCGATCCATGGAGGTTTGTCCGTATTTTAGTTGTTCTTTGATTTCTGGCCATGATGAGTTGCATGTAAATGTTATGAAGAGATCAGGTCGTCCATATTTTCTTACGTAGGTCATGGCATCTTGAGTATATTCGTGCATATGTCTTGGACTTCCTATGTATGATGAGGGTAAGATTACCATTGTTCCAATATCGTCAATTATTGTCATTTACGATCGCATCTCGAAGGTGGATGTATTCTTCTGTGCGTAGTTTCTTCTGATTCAGTCTTATGTAAAGCATCCGTTCTGCTTCTATTTTTGCGTACATATCTACCAGAAATTGTTGGAATAAACGGCGAGTGTTGAGAATGTGATTGTATACTTCATTGTCTCTGATCATTAAGCGGTAAGCATAGAACTCCTTGAAGTGACTTTTTGTTTGTTTCTATGCCGTTTTAGGATGAATTTGTTTTATATTGAAATGATAACCATCCTCTCCGTGCAGAAATATTAACGGATATTGAAGAGCATCATATGAACGGTGTGTCTCTGCAATGCGTTGTAGTCCTTTCTTCTTCGTTGTACAATATGTCACGGCTTGTATTTTCATTGTCCACAATTACGACGGCGACTTCATCTATCTGAGGTGCATTAAATCTACGTTCGTGTTCTCCACGTGGTCTTTTATCGGCTCGAATTACAATTTTATAGTCATCAGAAATCATGCGGTCTAGTGTTGTTTTGAATATATAAATCAGTTGATTGTATTTGTGTAAGATCCTCTGTACATCTTGGATTATTTCGCGTTTCAATCCAATAAAATTTGTACATCGTTGATCAATTTCGTTTTTTTCATTTCCGATGAAATATACTTGCAGAAATTTATAGTCATCGTTAGGCATTGGTAGTAACGATCCAATTTTGTGATAAATTTGCCCTTGAATTGAAAATACATATTCAAATTTGTCTCTATTAGTGTCAGTCGAAGTAACACCGAAAGAAGTCATTTGAAAGCAGGAGTTGTATGATCTTATATTTTGAAGAAAGTGTTTAGATTCTGGTGTTTCCCCGGTCATGTAATGTAGAAATTCCTGTGGAGGTGCTTCCAGTGGTGGTAATCGAATTTTTCCATTCATGCAACAGAGACCTGGTGTTTCTTTACTGAATTTCTTCGCGTGGCAAAATTGACAAATGTTATTCATTTTTCCGATCACAACATATTTATGATCGTAATATTTCGTCGGTCGTAGTGGAATGCTTCCTTTGTTAGATTATCTTTAAAATTCTCGATTCTTCAATACTTTTATTTTCTTTCTTTCTTCGCTTTTTCCGCTTTCAGGGTGCTCATTCTGGTTCGTTGATTTTGTAAACGTGCTTCGCGCTCTTCTTCCGTTTCATTTCTTCGATTTTCTTTTGTTTTCGCCGTTTCGCTGCAGAACTGGCAAGATCTCCACCTCTTTTACGTCTAGGCATTGTATTCTGTAAAATATAAATTAAATAAACATTTTATAGACAAATATATTGTTACGTAAACGTGGAGCACGTTGAGACAAAGAAAAAATTATTTAATCTTCAAGCGGTCGCGGGATATTTTGTTTACGGCCAAAGTATATAGAAGGCATCGATTCAACGCCGCGCGACTACTTGAAAGTTAAGGAAATTACAATTAAAAGAAAATAAAAACCATTAGAATTAATTAAATACACTATTAAAAATACTCACATTTGATATTTCACAATAAAGGCTCACAGATAACTTTTTCTTCACTTCGAAATCGAGAATTAATTAAACACACTATAAAAATACTCACAGGTGATACTTTAAAATAAAGGCTCACACACAGATAACTTCTTTCTTTTTCGTTTCGAAATCGCTTGTTTCGCTGTTCAAATCAAACTAACTTTGGCGGGTGACACCGGGCTCTTATATATTCAGAAAGCTAGGCTCTAGGATATTCGAGAAAGTTGGCGCTAGGATATTCGAGAAAATTCCTAATCGTTCTTTTAAGTCCATATTGTGTACAATGAATAAAATTCAACTATTCGACAACAGATGGCGCCACTTTGGACAATGAATGAAGTTCAACTACTCGACAACAGATGGCGCCACTACACTTACTTTCCAAGTTGAAGGGTTGAAAAAGCCCTTATATCTTTAAAGATACACCCTTTAGGTTAAAACGGGAACTTTCTTGTTCGAGGGGGAATAAAGGGCTATCACACTATATAAGTCCCTTTATCGTGCTGGGACTCCTTTTTAAGTTTTATCGGCACGCACATTTTATCAACTTAGTTTTAATATATATAATGATAACATATGCACGCGCATGTCACGGCGTCTTGCGCGACGCAAATCAACCCTCTGGAGCCAGCGGCACCATAGATTAATGAATGAAAATTTTGATACAAAAAGAAAGCAATAATTGGACTGTTTTTATTTACTTGTATGTAAAAAACACAATGTGGCTTTGTAGTGCACGTCTTAATAGTTTTAGTGAAAAAGGCAATATTAAAACCTAACCATCGAAATAGAAAAGCATAGAATTATAACGCGGTAATAATGGTCATAATATTATGACCAAATAAACTTACACAAATGTAAGTAAGAATAAAAAACTAATTTAAATATGATAATAAAATCTGTACAAAGAAAATTAACTTTATCACCAATACCTAAAAAAATAATTTTGAATGAATATTTGTGTAAAACAATGGTGATTGGAAGGGATTGCTGACGTGCTACTAACACGAAATGGATAGGTTCATTCAAAGCGCAGTAGTGAATGTATCATCATAATATTGAAATAATTAATAAAATAAAATCAAAAATATTATATGAACGCAATTACTTTATTCACCCAAGAAATTCATAAATTTACTATTTTCAAAACATAATAGTGAATATTACCAATATTAGAAGTTGTATTATCAGTAGATATTGGTTAGCTGATTGAAAGGCTACATTAAAGGGAGAAACTAAATAAACAAAATAGGCACAATAATTATTTATTGATGAAGATCCATACGAAAAGATTATTACTTAAATAACGAATTCGAATGTTCACGTACCTTTGAAAATAATTATTTAATTTAATTTTTATCTACCCGAATTTATAATTTGATCATTTTTGGCAATGTACTAAAGATGTATTTTCACGAATTTTTCTATAGCACTTTTCACAAACAATAATCATAAAAAAAAAGCAAATTCAACTGTTTAAGCATTTTATATTATTATGAGTCTAAACAAATTAATAAAATCTTTAAATTTGATGCGTATTTGCATAAAAATGTGCTCATGTAACGTGAAATATCTTTATCTTTTTTTTCTTAGCTGAAGTCGTTGGCGAGAGAAAGAAAAATATATAGCAATGAAAATGATTTCTTTAAAACCTAAATATCATTATTAAAAACAATATTATTCGTAAACTGATGTACCACTTCATCATACACGAAGGTATTTTAAGAATATTTACCATAGGAGACACGCCCGTAAGCGTATTATTATTCCACAGGAAGTTGGTGCACAATTGATATAGCCATAACGCCAATTCATAACCCACGCCTACTACGAAGCAAATTCATAAGCCACGCCTACTTCAAAGCCAATTTCGTTTGGTCATTTTGTTTATGTAGGAATACTATGCTTTTCTATTTCGATAGTAGTAACTATTACAAATACGAAAACTCCTTTTAGGCACGTTAATGAATTTCAAATATTCGAAATAAAATCTAAGGCAAATTTCAGCAATACTTCTTCATTTATCCATTTCAGAATAACTATTCCAGAACTAATTATAAAAATCGGTTTTTGCGTTAATTTGTCACAGAGTACGTTCTATTGATAACCGCACACCTATTTTATGACTTAAATCTAGTGAGGTCACGAGATTTACGTCCCTTATGAGGTATAGTAAATAAACGCTGAATCGTAAATTTGTATACTGTCATTTTTTATTGCCATGGATGACAAAAAGAAAATGGTATTACAGTATTTGTGCAAGTAGGTTTTACATATACTTTACAGTCGACTCTCGTTAATTCGAAACTCGAGGGACTCTTAAAATATTACGAATTATCGAGTGTTTGAAATATCAAATGGTTAGAAATTTGTGAGAGAAAATAAATAAAACTTCGAATTGTTAAGTGTTGATCAATTATTATTTATTAACTGCTATTCAATAACAATGTCAAAAGTTTAAAGGTACATTCGTGTACATACATGTAGTCATAACAGTAACTGAATGATAACTAAACAAACCAATTCGTGAGAAGTGTGTGTCAAATAGTCAAAGTAATTTTATCAAGAACAAAGGCTCGTGTACGTTGATACAAGTTAGAACTTGTCGCAAAATGTACTTACATATGTAATCTTTCCGCCTCTTTCTATCTGCAACTTTGAATTGTCGAGTGTTGGACGCCGATAAGTTCGAATTAAAGCGTCATTTTGTTATATAACAATGATTTTTTCGTTCGAATTATCAAGTGTATAAAAATGTATTGATTTAGTTCGAAATATAAAGAGATTTTGTAGGGAACTCGTGATAACTTTGAATTATAAAGAGGTTCGAATTATCGCAGGTTTGAATTAACGAGAGTCGACTGTATATTCATGCTTTTTATTATTTCTTATAATTGTATGATCCAAAAAGTTTATTGAATTATTTCTTTCGTCTTCCGATTGAAATTGAATTTTGGGTCGTAATATTTACTTTAATTTTGAAATAATTCTAGCTCTGTTCAATTGCTCAACCAACATATGATTATGTCATCTAAATATTCAAAATAATATATTCATTGATCTATAAAAAAGATCTATTTTTATGCACCTATGAATATACTATATTATTGTTATACATTATATAACTATTTTAAAGTTCAACCATAAAAACTTCTGCCAATAATGGACTTAAGGATGAACCTAATTATAAATAAATATTATTAACTAGTTTCTGCCCGCGGTTCCGCCTAAATGGACATAATAATCTCCTTCACCTCATATGTCGACCAATTATGAAAATTAATCACGATCCTAATTACTACTCCGTTTTCGATTCTGATCCCGATTTCCCAGTTTATTTCACTCTCGATTCTGAATCCGGTCTTGGAGGGAGGTTCAGAATCGAGGAGGTTCCAAATTTAAGGAGGTTCCAATATCGATCCCGCTTTAGGTCCCGGTCTCGCTCAAAATTCTGATATTTATTTATTTCAATTCCGATTACAATTTTGATTCTAATTTTCAACCCATCTTCGACTACGTCTTGGTCCCATTCTGTACTTTGAACTCTCCTCGGTCACGGCTCTCGATTTTGCCCTTTGTCCCGTTTGCAATGTTGATTCTGTTATTGATCATAGTTCTAATTTGGACTAATCGGGGCCAATTCTAGTATAAAAATATTTTTTTATTATATTACTTGGAGATAGTGTTACTTTCTATGAGTGAAAGTATTTTTATAATCTGTAATAACACAAATATGAAGATAAAAGCGAAATGTTGATAGACTATTTTGCTCAAGGAGTTTCTTATTAATGAAATAATTCTTGACATCGATTTAGTAGTTCGGTTCAATAGTAAAAATACGCATATAACTCAGATAAGAATGCTAGTTTCTCTTAAGTTAATGAAAGACCAGACTGATTTAAATAATGTATTCAGGTAAACTTGGGCTAACATTTAGTATTTGTTTTATTAGCACTTGTCCGCGATTTTGCCCACGTATTTATAAATTTTATGATATTCCATTGATTTATATCGGGGTTAAAAACCCCCGATATAAATATTTTAAAATGTTGTAAAAGCACATGGTAGCGCTTAACGGTTCACTTAAGTGTTTGTAAGTTTTGTGATGATAACATCATAAAGCTCTTACCTTCTTAGTATGAAACATATAAAACAAATTCAGATTTTAATCATGAGTGTATGTAGTTCGTATTACAATGATTATATGCCTATATCAATTTACAGGGGATACATATACCATCAAATATTTGATACATTAGAGAGTTATTTGTGGAGCGCTTGTATACCGGACTCTTAAAACATGTTCATTAATTTTTATGCAACTTCTGCAAACAACGCAGAGCGGCCTGCCGTCGTACGCGACTTTCAGCCGTCGGCAGCGACTGCGCAGCGCCTTCTTCGCGCGGACTTTATATATGTGAAGAATAAAATTGAACCTCCTCCCCGACCTGTTTTTTTTCCCCCTCCCCCATTCTGTTCATACTCGAATGTACTTTTCATTTCTATGGAATTCTTAATTTTACTAGGCGAGAGTCTTGGTTATCATTTTTGTTTGAAATATGCCGATTTTGTAGACAGGCGTCACACGTTTTGACCGTGTACGATACGGGGCTCAGCCGATTTACTGCCACTCTTTCCGCCTATTTCTGATTACACCTGGAATAATCCCTAATCGTTACTTTGTCCCCGGGCGTGAAATTACGCACGCGAGTGTCTCCGCGCTTTTCATCGTTGACCATAGATGAATATGAATATGTAGAAAGGGTTGACGTTCCCGTACGAATTCATCTGTGTCCGGGCACAGCAAGTCGAGGCCAGTCTATTTCACGAATTTTAACGAAACGTCTTTGAAATAGACGGTTCCTCTTAAGAACCATGCATTTTTCCTGAATAACAAGTATTTTATTTATTTATTTAACTAACAAAAAATTTACGGTTTTCAGTTAAATTTTCAAACATCGCGTTTTCATCAGATCTTTAGGTTTTGTTATCTGTAGGTTGATTTGTTTTGATATAAAGTTCTTGTTGCAGTGATGTTTGGTATCGAACAACTTCCTATGTTGAAAACTGTGTCGAAATAGGTTTTTGAGCATCGACATAATTATACTATTGAAGTTAAGGAGCTCAAAATCATCTATAAATATCATAGGCGGAAGTTTTAGAGATGGCCTGTGGGGTTAACCCTACTATTTATTTACATTTTTTAACCTACTCCACCGATAAATTTGAACCAGTTAGCTATTCTTCTTAAAAAACATCATCGACCGTAGCAAAATGCGTCAAAATCAGTTGGATCGTTCGAGAGGTACCGTTAGTGGAGAATTAAAAAAAGAAGTGTTTTTTTCAAAATATGTAGGATACTTGATGGGTTAATGTTGAATATTCGGCCATCTTTTAATTTCTTGCTTTGATAATCAAAGATTTTCAATAAAATTGAGTAGTTTTTGACTTAGATCCGATTTTTAAAAATCAAACTATCATATCTCGACATTTTGAGGTCTCAGGAAACCGTCCCGACTAATTTCAGAAGGACACCTGTATGAGTGTGTGGTCGTGTATATGTAACTAATTTTTGTCGTACGATATCTCAAGAATGATTCAACCGATTGAGATAAACGACGTGTCGTTTGAAAGGGTTCACGAAAAGTTAAATCAGATTAAATTTTGAAGTCAATAGATCGAGCCGTTTTGAATATATTCAAAAAATAAGAATTGAAAAAAATAAATGATTTTACGTTTATTTAAGATAACTTTAATAATTTCTATCCAGTTAATTTTTAACCCATAACAAAATATTTTTAATAAAAAAAATCGCATTTAATGCAGCCAAGTGAATGAAAATCGATGTATACGTTTAAAAGATATTGCAGTTTGACATCAAAACGTTAAGATCTGATGATAACCTGATGTATGAAAATTTAAATGAAAACAGTAAATTTTTTTATTAGTTAAATAATAAAATTTATCAATTTTCATAATTTTCCGGGAAGTTAAATAAGGAGACCTAGTACAAAGGCAATCTAATATCGGTATAGTTATGCTGTCAAGAAATTTTAGAAATCTAGAAATATCCAATTGTTAACATTTGCATGCTGAATATCGTTCTTTTCAAGGTTTCGTAACAAATATCGCAAAAACGGAACCCTAATAGTTTCGTCACGTCCATCCGTCCGGCAACTCACTCAAAAACTACAAGGTATATTAATTTGGTAGTGTAGTAACAAAAATAAATATTTTAGGCATTTCATACAAGTAACAGAAGTTGAATTTTTTTTCAGCAAACATCAACATCTGGTGTTCATATTACGATGTTTCTTTAAAAACATTAAGGATTCTAGGCAATTTTTATATTTAAATGACTATTTTCGGATATATACGCTTCGAAAGTAGCATTTTCCCCCCCTTTTTCTCTTAAGCTGTATATCCTAAAAATAAGAGAGAAAAAAATACAAAGGTAACGTTTAATAAACATTTTGAAAGAAAATTATTTTCAAAATGATCGGATATACCGTTTTTGAGTTATTGCCGAAAACTGCGCTTCTCAACAAAGGGACATAAGTGCACTAAAGATACGCTTATTTGGTGATGCATTTTTCACATAGTATTTTTACATTTTGAGACTGGTAAATGTTTTAAATCAAGGCTAGGTCAGCACAGTTAGTACAATACTAATAGTCGACATACCTACATTTTTTTTAATTATAGACGACTAAAATCAGGGCCGGACCGTGAGTTAAGGGGGCTCTGGGCTAATACTACTTAGGGGCCCACCTATCTTTACGCATTATCATCTATTTTTGACTTTGACTTGACTTCCGGAGGCGCCTTGAATCCACGGGGCCCTGGGCTGAAGCCCAAAAAGGCATATGGTAGATCCAGCCCTGACTAAAATGTTTACACCTACTTTCCGTGATGAATAAATTAGTGTTATGCATAATGCTAATGTATATACCAGACATATGTCCGGTATCAATTTATCAATTAAATTCAAATTATGGTCATAATTTTAATACATAGTTGAAAGGAAAATGTTACAAAGCCATAGCACATTTTTAAAATACTCTTACTATGGAATGGGCATATCGGGCGTACAAACTCTTTGGAACCAAAAAAGTTAATACTGGCTGGTAAAGCCGGAATACTGATTAGATTTTACAAAGGATATAGAATAATAGAGAAAATTTAGTTGGGCGTGGTCATTAAGTATCTGTGCGTGAAAAATTTCACAACAGATGTAGTTAATCAAGACTTAATTTTAGACGTAAGAGTTAATCAAGCCTTGATAACAGGGCTGTTTATATGAAAAACAAAAAAATATATGTAACAAAATTCGGAGAAAAACTAGGAAAAATTGTTTTGGTCCATCAAGATAATGCTTCTGCTCACAAGTCCGCCGTTGCTATGGTTGCAGATGCTGGTTTCTAAATACTTTAGCATCCTCCTTATTTCCTAGACATTGCCCATAGTCATTTCTATCTGTTTCCAAGGTTGAAAGAATATTTAAAAGGACAGAGATTTGAAAATGATACAATAGTCAATAAAGTGCAGAAATTTTTAGACGCTCAATATGATGGGATTTTTTAAGAAAGGAATTCTAAATTTGGAAAAAACATATGTCAAGTGTGTACTATGCTACAAGATGATTATGTCGAAAAATAAAATTACATTTAAAAAAGTTACTGGCAACTTACTCATTCTCATTTTTATTGAATTTTCCCATATCAATTGCTGCTTATTTGATAAATAACATGGTCATTGTTTAGAAATGAAATGTTAACATATAATAAAATTTCTACTACTAGCCTTTATAAATACATCCACTAAAAATTTTTAATCAGCAGCTCTACTAATATTCCTTCCTTCATATTAATATTGATATAGCTCTTACCACCACCAGACACGGGATACCTGTTCTAAAAGTTCCACAAAATTAAGTATATGACTATAAAATTGTTCAACAACTGTAATAAAAAAAACATAAGCATGCATTAACAAAAAGATTTATTTTCTTGTATCATGTCTCATTCATGTTTAATTTAAAATCTATATAGATGCATACAATGATACATATTTTCATAAATTAACATTTCCAGAGAAATTATAATCATTAAATCAGTGATAACATGCTAATACAACTTTAGATGTGTTAGCATAAGGATGTTTTGGGGTGTTAACTTTTTAGTGTGCTACTACACAAGTGCGAATCTTATTTATTTATTTTATTTGATATAATTTAATCATAGATTTTTTAATCCAACTTGTCATTTAGCTTTAGCCTTTCTAAAATTGGAGCATATTATATGGGAAAAAATGCAAAATCCTACTTAAACGGTATACATATACAAGTAAAAAATGTAACATAAATATTTTGCATTCTTAATAAAAAAAGTTATTCAAGTATTCTAAATTTTTATGCAGATATACATCATATACAATGAATTAATGATTTCTGGATTTTAATGTACTACATGAACATGTGATCATTAAAACCCGGAGGAGGCAGTGATCGGTGTCGGGAGGTGGTCGACGTGGTGCCGGCATTGACTCGCTCCCGGTGGTGCGAAAGGATCGAATCTAGCTCCTGGTGGAACGCACCTCTGCAACATGTTTTGAATAAAAAGTCAATAAAATTGAATTTAATTTAAAGTTATTACAACTTCATTTCTTCATTTCAATTGAGCTGAAATAAAATATGAAGTTCATATTTTATTTCAGCTCAATTGGTAAATATGAAATGTGGTTGTGATAATAAATTCAATGAATCAATAATTTTGAGCTATGACACAGTGGCTTTTATTGCCATTGTATTATGCAAATATTATGCTAAATAATTTAAAAAGTTCACCTTAATTTTAATTCATTATTTTTACTTACTTTGTACATTATTAACCTATATATATATATATATATATATATATATATATATATATATATATATATATATATATATATATATATATATATATATAACAATAAAAACAAGTTAAATGTTATACAATGTAGGTATATTTGTTCATATTAAACTATGATTCAAGAAGAATATCAATAGTGACATAAAACAAAGACCTATATTGCTTGACATCATTATATACTTTTATTACCATTAAATACTGTTATGCTGTAAACATCAATTGCAATGTTAAGAACTACAACTAATAGTGAGACTTAGTACTATTTGCTACTAACAGTGACACTATATGTTTATTATTACAGTTGAACCTCTTTAAATCAAACATTAAAAGAAACAACAAAAAAATTCGAATTATGGAGTTTTTGACTTATGACGGATTTTGATTCGACTTGTAGAGGGTAAGATTAATTCTAACCAATTTTGAGTTAGAGAGGTGAAACAAATAAAAATTTTAACTATAAAAATATCACACATATTTATACATATTTTATAAGGTTGGGGAAAAAGTTTTTTGTTTTATTTAGGGACTTGTGATCAAAAAACTGTGACGAGTAGTTTTGACTGTCTTCTCTCGATGTTAACCTATCATTACCTAAAGAATTTTAAAGAAACTGAAACAGGTGAAAATCAAAGAGTGTAAGTCAGCGCTATGCGGTAGATAAATTAACACTTCCCATCAAACTGTCACAATACGTGGGGCGTACTATAAGTTTCTGAAAATGGCCACTTACATAAATAATATTTAAAAAAGTAATTAGTACATTGAAATGGAACTCTTTAGCTATCTAATACAGTTTGTTTCTTCTGTACTAACTGTAAATTGTTATTCCATTGCCATAATTTTAGAAATTGCATGTCTTCATCACTATGTATTCAAATTGTGAAAAGTATGTATCATATTCATAGTACATTTTTTTCCAATTTGAAGTGTATTTTGACAGCTCAGCAGAGCCTCGCTCGGCGTCGAATTACTTTTGACAATGAAGCACCATGTAAGACAACTATTTATAACTCGTTTGCAGAATTCAAGCGCGGTTGTGGCGATGCTGTGCGCCGTATGATCAAAATGGACAAGTATGTGACTAACCATGAGATTATGACATCTTTAGGCATAGGCATCAGTCTAAATACAATCAATACTGCACAAAAGTTTGGGTATGAAAAAGTTGTGTTCGTGGTGGATTCCACACAATTTACCTGAAGCTCAAAAAACGGACCGCATCACTTGGTGCAATGCCATGCTTACCAGATTCAAGGAAAGGGTGTTAAATTTGGTGTGGGACATAGTAACAAGTGACAAAACATACGATTTATTGTTATGATCCCAAAATAAAACAGCAATCGACCATATGTATATTTCGAGATGAGCCGAAACCAACCAAAGTGGTGCATGAGAGAAGTGCCTCTAAATGAGTGATTGCTTCTTTTTTTAATAAAGTTGGACACGTAGCTACTATTGATTTGAAAAGTTGTCATGCCCTGAATAATGATTGGTACATGACCATTTGTTTGCCAGAAGTTATTGACAAACTCCATAAAAATAATCATGAACGTCATTCCATCTTGCACCACGACAATGCCAGTTCTCACATGACCAAACACAAATAAATATTTGAAAGAGAAAAACGTAGCTTTTTCGAGTAATCTTGTGTATAGTCCCGACCTGACACCTTGTGGCTTTTTTTGTTTGCAAAAATTAAGAACAAATTACATGGTCAACGATTTTTATCACCAGAAGATGTCGAAGAATATGAAAAACATGTTTCCGAGGTCACCAGAGAGGTATTGCATAAATGTTTTCAAAATTGGTTTATTCATATGAAAAAATGTATTTAAGCTAATGGAGAATATTTTCAGAAACAATGAATTCATTTTTGACAATTCATAGTATTTTTTTTTCATTTATTCCGAAATTTTTAGTGCGCCCTGTGTATTTGCTAAGTGGCTAAAGAGGTGTGTGGTATAGAATTATCATTGTGAAAAACGACACCCTTTCTGTTGATCAATTTCGGCCACTGTTCCTCTATGTATTGCTTGAGTCTCATGAGCTATTGGTGGTGGAGATTCAAATTATTTTGCTCAACTGTAAAATCTCAACTTAATAAAAGTTTGGAAAAGCCGCAAAAGTCATACAAGCCCTTCCAACCCATATATCAACTTATTGTCAGTGAATCAGGATTTTGTCTGTGGAGCTTGCTTGCCTTTTGACCATGTACTTTTTGGCATGTTCTTATCATAGGTAATCCATTTTTCATCATCAGTGACCAATTTCTTTAAAAACAGTTTGGTTTCATTATATTTCAAGAGAAAATTGCAAATGAGTATTCGATTTATTAGATTTCTGAGCTCGTGTGGGATCCAAGTATCAAGCTTTTTTGTATATCCAGCTTATTTCAAATGGGTCTAAGCTTTTTTGTGGTAAATCCTCAGTTCTTCAGCTTTATCATAATAACTGTATTCTAGTCTAGCTATACTATTTACAAAATGGCATCAACTTAATTTATAACAAATCGACCAGAGACAGGATAATTGGGAATTTGAAAAAAAAATTATTGATTTTTTTCATGTATTTTAAAACTTTATTATTAATAATATTGATGTTTAATGAAAAAATCTGAATTTTTTTTTCCATTAATTATAAACGATTAATAATTGATAAAATTTTAAAAAATCATGTGACTATAAACGCACCATGATTGGTCACCATAGTTGTGACGTCATAATGTTATAACTATTTAATAACAGTACACCGTTTACGGCTATTACACGTGACTAGACAATAATATTGAAAATTTATTGCTAAAAAACGAGTCGTTAGTTGATTCCGATTATCTATGTGTGACAAAGGATTTATAAAGGCAAAGTCTGATAATATTCCTGATGTTGATATATTTATAAATACTTACATCGAAATGATCTTCACAACAAAAAAAAATCGATTTTGTTTTGGGATTATCATGATGCACTGCTCGAAACCATTTTTTTCGACGTTTGTCATCTTGGGGAACATTTAAAAACATTTTGTCAGGAGTTTTTTTTTGTAGTATTTATACATTATGGTACAAAACAAAAACGATAACTTTTAAGGTTCGACATTTTCATTATAAATTTGAATATTTAACAAGGACAAGAGAATTAAATCAATCAAAACACTGTACTTATAATTTCTGAATCAACTGCAATGAGTGACAACTAACATTATGATGTCACACGACTCGAGTTTGTTCGGGAGCTGTCGGCGTGTCTTCGGTACTGGATTCAAAAACTAAATTTTATTTTGAAATAACTTTTGAATTATTGCGAAAAAAAAATAGTTTTGTTATAAAACTTATATATGATGTTTCCATTTATCACAAAAATAAATATTCAAAAACCCAATTTTTGATGTCAAAATTACTAAAAACGCTTGGTCTTATTTTTACCGAGACCACTTTAGGTACATAAGCTTCACAATTTTTTTCCCGGTTCGTGTCGCATTTTTCCTCTTTTTGTAATAAAATTTCAAAATATATCGAATTTCAATATTAGATTCATAGTCAATTATATCTCCACTTTTTCAGTATGGGGTAACTATTCTTTTAAGATACTTGTCAAATGTTTCGAAAGTCTATTTTAGTTAATATTACAATGGTATAAATTCACACCTATTTCCCAGAAGCATAGGCAAAAACTATAGATTTCCACATGGTACAGTTTTTGCATAACTCTCTTGGTACGTTAACATACATCAATCTTTGCATGCAAGCTTGTCAGTTTCGGGTGCTCAAAGTTTGTCCTTTTTTAATATGCCATCGATTTGGACAGCATAGGATTTTTTATGGCTACCCTTACCGACCTTTCCAACAAACACATTCGCTCTATAGAATCGTTTTGTCAGTTTAATTTCATTCGTCCTTTCAGATGGCCAAACTACTGTAATACACCTTTTTCTACTCTAGTCACTACATCTTTCAAACCACACTGCTTTCTGATATTACTGTTCATATATCTATCTCTTAAAGACATTACACACATATTAGACAGAAATCGCATCTCCACTGCATTGATTAATCTTTTATTTTTCTTATACCATACCCAACTTTCACTACTGTACACAAGTATAAGGATCAGAACACCACTATGAATAACCAAATGTGCTTGCCATGAGACATTTTTCCCATTTATAATAGCAAGCAATGCCCCATTCACTTCATTTCTTGCATCCATCCTTCTTTCTATATCTCTATGATGTTTACCATCAATTGTAAACAAACTATCCCAGTACACAAGATCTTTCATTTGTTCAACACTCACCTTCAAAATATATGTTACATTCAATTGTACTTTTGTCTTTTTCAAAGATCATTAGCTCAGAATCATTAATTTTATTTATCATCACCTGGATCTCGCACGCGGACGACAAGGATTTCTTGGTCATCGCCCTATAGGACGCATTTGACAGACATCTCATCCACACTTCCACACTCATACTCTTTCAGATCAAGCAGGCAGCCATCCATGAATAGCAATGAGTTGAATAGCCATGGTGAACCTACACACCCCTGTTCGATACCTCTGCGGATGTCAAACTAGTCAGCATATGCCCCATTTATTCTGACAAAGTCACTGGATTCACTATATAGAGATTGCAGTGCCAGTATCAATTTGCTACTCACACCATGCTCGGATGGGATTATTCATAGATCATATCTTATTATTCTACCATAAGCCTTTGCCAGATTTACAAAAATACAGATCTTTCGGGCCTTGGCCAAAAACTTTTCCATAATGCATCACAGATAAAAAAAATTGATCTGTACACTCCATCCCATTTCAAAATTCTGCTCCAATAACCTAAATCTTATGCATAAAACCTTTCCATAATGATTTTCGCATACAGTTTGCCAACAACGCTAAAGAGGTTTATTGAACAGTCATTTGTGCAAACCTGCAATGAACCCTACCCTTTATAGAGGGTACAATAATGGCTTTGCATTAATCATTAGCTAATCCATAAATAAACATTTTAAAGTATAACTATTAAAAAAATATATTGTTTCAATTACCTAGGCAGACCTCCAGGAATACCTAAGCCAGGATTATCCAAATCTCGTGATCCAAATGGATTAAACAGCATTCCGCCCCCTGAACCTCTAACACCAAAGGGATCCAAGTCACTTCGACCTACACCATATGGGCTTGCCTCTGGTGGAACCCTGAAATATGAAGTACTAGAAAATAAAACAGTCATAATTAGAATGAAAATACAGTAATGAATAACAGAAACAGGAATATACTAAATTGTTTTTCATAATACAATACAATGCATAAAACTCTGCCGCTGTGAAGTTAATCACAAAAGCATCGCAATGGTGCAAAATAGAAATGCAGGGGAACAGAAGGAAGGGTTGGGAAGTGTTGAACCTGCACATTGCATCATTTACAGGTAATTCAGAGTGGCAGACATTTGTGTGTTGTACTGTACCAACTTTTTTTAAAACAAAAAAGACTCTTTTTGAAAGTTTTTTTTTAAGTCATACGACTTTTTATTAGCAGCAACATAGTAATTAATGAATGATATATACCACAAGTTTGGATATGTAGGACGATCATAATCTCTAATGACATGATCAGTACTATGAGGTCTCCAATCTTGTGCTGATCTTGAAGTACTTGATTCACCTATAAAATAATTTTATAATTAGGTTGCATTTTCAATGCAATATATATACATATATATCAAACACACAACATTACAAACCACCAAGTCTGAGTGCCAGCTGTAGCAGTAGGCTTAGTTATTAGTGCATCAACGAGATTTGTTTTGAGATTATACATAAGATCTTCATAGGTTGGAATCATTGCACTTATTGGTCCTGACTCTTTTACCAATGTATTGACATCAAGTGTAATATTGGAAACAGATAAACCTTGATCTCTGTAAATTAAAAGTAACATCTCTTTATTTCACACAAGATAATATCATAACAATAGTAGCATTATAGCTTATTTGAACTAACCATCAAATTACACAATAAATGTCCATTGTTGCTTATTACAACAAGAACATAAAGTTCATCATCAAGTAAATATCGAATGGAATATTTTTCATTATCATTCCATCCATTAGGAAGAAGTTCACTTTTTTCTTCATTTCCAGAATGTTTGTGCTGAAACCATTACAAGAAGTATTAAGAATGATTTAAATCATTATATTGTTGAAAATAATTTACCAGTGACAAAGTTAGAAACAAAGACATAATATAGTAAACAGTACACAAGAGATAAAATTTAAGAACATATTTTATGCCTAACATTATTGTATAAATTTAATGAAATATACACAAGTATGTTGAATTGACAAGCTGAAAAGTTTAAGCCATAAAATAAACAAATGTGAATTGAACATGTAATTTCTTCCATAGAGTATCAAATAGCCAGCCTGTTTCCACATCAAATAAATAACATGAAACAATAATCTCGGGTAGATAGCATGCATCATTCATCTAGTTCTCATTTTAATTATAGTTACACCATGTTTAGTGTAATTTGTCATTTTATGCAATTCAAATTAAATATAGCCTAATCATAAAACTTAACAAAAAATACATGTAATGTAGAAGAAGAAATCCATATTTACATCATCTCCGACTCCTATTGTTCGAAAACCTCGTTTAGCGAGTTGCCAATGAAGAAAAGCCACAATAATATCCTCTTTTCTTTTGATATCTTTTTCAACAGTTTTGAAAGTCAAGTCCCAACCGTACAATGGATGCGTTGCCATGGTAAATATGAATGTGTATTGTAATTTTATTATCACTGCATTGAAT
Source organism: Eumeta japonica (assembly GCA_005406025.1). Taxonomy (NCBI): domain Eukaryota; kingdom Metazoa; phylum Arthropoda; class Insecta; order Lepidoptera; family Psychidae; genus Eumeta; species Eumeta japonica. The sequence continues at coordinate 44,064 of BGZK01002275.1, read as the reverse complement.
AATTATAAGACTTTTTCTATACAAATACAAAAAGAGATTAAAACAGTTCAACTGTGTAGAGAACAATAACGAAGACGAAAAAATACATTAACGTCAATAACGTCTTGTCATTTTATTTGACATTAACATTTTTTCACAACAGGAACAAGAGTAAAAATAGAATTCCAACATTATTTAAATATAATGTCATGTTCAATATTTTCATTGACCTTTAAATAACTTTGAATTATATTCAAGTGAAAACCATATGGTTTTAATTTTTTTTGTTATTTGGTTTTCCTTAAAATATTACCAGATTTTGAATCTAAAGTAATAAAAATTTTGTATCTAATCAAGTACTCTAAACGATGTAGACATATATTTTAAAGAATATTTGAACAAAACGATTATGGTAAATGACATACATAATAGAACTATATAAATACGAATTTTAGATATTTTGGCAGCACTAACGAAAAGTCTTGGCAACACTATGAAATGTAAAAAGAACATGGCCGGTTAGTGTCAATTCGCGGTCGTCGTGATATTCACGTTAAATAATGGATTTTGTCGTTTTCGAATATGGGTGAATATGCAATAAATCGTATACTTTAATGTGTTGATGGAGTGCTTTGATTTCATTTGTAAAAGTGAAAAAATGGCCACGGATAAAAAAGTCGCTGTTAGGGTTCGTCCTTTCAACAGACGAGGTAAGCAAGTTTAGAGAGCATTCGCAAAAATAAGTGTGAACATGAAATTGGAAATCCCTATTCTTCATTTAATTTTTGGCAATTATTTGTATTTAAAATATAGGTAATGCGATGAGAGCAATTACCTCCATTATATGTTTTTGATCTAATTTGTTTTGTATTTATATGTGATAAAAGGAATTAAAAGACTAGATATAGCTTTATATGTATACAATTGTAAATATTTATTACATAACATACCATAAGTACTTATAAAATAGTTTTATTGCCAGACTAGTTACATTCTTCTGATTCATGAAAATATATTACTTCAAAGTTAACTTTTAAAACATTTACACTAATATCCAGGAAGTAGGTGGTAAATAAATTGTTTCAATATTTTTTCCAATGTATGGAATATAGAAAATATTTTGTAAATGTAACTAAATAATGAGGAAATGTTGCTTTCACTTATTTTATAAGTTTGTTTTGATTTTTCTATAGACAACAGGAATGCTTTTATTTTTTTTTCCTTATAAAAATAATTCTTCATAACCCTTTTTAATTTGTATTACATTCCTCTTTACAAAAAAACAATTATCGTCTACAAAAAAAAATTCAAATGGAAAATATAAATTGTTAGAAGGTATTTATATTGAATTTGTATATTTAGGTAGTTGTTTACAATAAACAAAATTATAATATAAATTTTTTGCTTTTTATAAAAAATACAGTCAATATTATTGCCAATATTCTTATTAGATACTTAAGTTAAAATTGATATAACCTTGGAGAGCCAGTTATTATTTGCTGCTACATCATATCTATTACAGTACATTCTTTGTATATAGGATTATAAGCTTTGGTAACTATATTTTGTTATTCTGTGAAATAAGTTGTATTTTGTGTTTGTAGAACATCAAATGATAAAACTCTTCCATATTTTTAGCTGGAACCTTTTCTTTGTTCTTCCCCGATTTATTTATGGTGACATACAAAAAGTTTAGTTATAGTAAATTACTAGCTTCCTCTTTTAGCATACAGAATGGATTCCTTCATTTTATGTATCTACTTTTACTCTCTCAATCATAATCCTGATTGCTATTCCGTGCTCGATGCCGATTCCAATCCTGCTCTAGGTGCCAACTTATCTTACTCCGATTTCGATCATGGATTTACTTTAGACCTCGAACTCGTTCTTTATTTTAGTGAATTCGATTTCAGTTTCGCTGTCAAATTTTACTTGTACTGCTTATTATTCCATTCCAACCACACTATTTATTTTAATTTTAGTTTCACTTTCGATTTTGACTTCTGTCTCATTCTCGATTTTGATCCTTTCTAGTCTGTAATTTCTATTCTGTTTTGTCTCCTTTACTGTTTAGATTCCATTATCAGTTAGGTCACTTCAGAGAATTGAGTAGTCTGTCAGTCACAATTCCAATTTGGACTAAGCTGGGACAAATGTCGGTATAAAATAAAATTTACGCTATATTTTAAGTAAGAATGAAATTAGTTATTTTAAACACAAGATTTTAATCAAACACAATAAATAAACCAAAGTTATAAATAAAGTTTTAGTAGATTTCATAAAAATCTAACTATTGTATTTGTTCTCGACACAACTTTTGCGAAGAAAAATTTTGCTCACTGATTTAACTTAATGAGCTAAGTCAGAAAATGCATATTGTTTAATGCATCAGAAAATGCATAGTTTTTAATGAAACTCAACATACATGTTTTATGGACGATTACAAAGGTGAGTTCAAATATAAGCCAATGCGGTCAACTAGAAATTACAGCATTTTAAAATTTTGAAAATCAGAAAATTACATATTTCATATGAATTACATCTGAAAATAAAATTAAAGCTACTTCCATTTTGGCTGCCAAATGGCCTTTTTTTTTCTCTCTAATGGTGTAATCTATATATTTAATAAAAGCAATATATTTACAAACACATAAAAATAAACACTCCTACCAAATAAGAGGACACAAAATCCTAATAAACAAACAAAATAAAAGTTTTTCCAAACTTTAATAATGTAAGTTACCATATACATAAATTTCCAGATATATGTACAGAATAGTCTTCATAAATGATTTTAATTAATTATTTTCAATTATGCTACTAAATACCATGATAAATTGAGGAGATTGGTGTGTACATTTATTTATAGATTAATATGACATTTTTGTTTAGGAAACAATTGAAATGAAACAAATACTTTAGTGTTTATTTCATTTCACAGCAAACTTTCTGTAACATTTATATTAGTGGTGACATTTTTGAAAACTTTCTCAAAAATTATGCATGTCCATTAATAATTGGTAAATTAATATTTATGAAGAAAATATACTATGAATTGATTCAGTGATTTTGTAAAATTAAAATTTTGTTTCAGATTGATTTAATAAAAATCATATTATCACAAAGAAAAGAAGTATTTAGGCACATGATGTTTAGAATTAAAATACTACACATTCTACTTAATCACAACATAAAAGATAATATGTACATAATTAATGATAACTCTCAGTTATAGGAAAAATAGAATGATAAATTTGACTATTTTATTGACCATTGTGGTTGTTTATCATCATTATAATTTTGACAATTTGTCTATGGTAAATTTGGCATTTCTTATAATATGATATACATTATTCACACATTGCTATTAGTATTGAAATTATAAAACATTAATAGTCAAATGACTAAAAGAGCTATGGCAGCAAAATTACATTGAATTAAACTGTGTAATTGAGTGTGCAATTTAATATAACAAAGTGATCTGATTTCCTTTTAAAGTGCTATCATAAAAAAGAACTTATCTAGCATGTAGAGGGTGTACAACCCATTAGGCACAGAGAAAAATGATTTTTCTACTCTTTACTTTTAACATTCCAGTTGAAGTTATACAAGTGATAGCATTTTATTTCAAAAATTGTTGTGAAATTTTTTGTAGAAGATGAAGAATTATGATCCCCTTGTTTTAAACACATTAAGAGTGTCTTGTAATAAGAATTTGGATGTCAAGGAATATCATACAATTACTACATGGAAATTAAATAAATTGGGATTGAATGTAAAAATTTAAAGATGTACATACATATGTTTTCACAACATAACACTTTAGTAAATATATATTGGATTGAGGGTGCTAATTAAGAATAGAATATAGTAATATAATAATTTGTTTTTTATGAAAAAATATGGTTACGCTTGTATTTATTTGATAAATTTGTATATATTTTGTGAAGTTCCTTCTTTTTGAGGCTCAATCATGTAAAAGTACTGATCAGATCACTATGGGACTGTGATCATTCGATGCTAAATTGTTTGTAGTTATAGGTTATTTATAATGTAAAAATGAAAAAGTTTGTTTGTATGGACTTTGTTATATCTGATGGCTGAACTAATAGTAATTGAGACTTTAACCATTTGATGGAATCGCTTGTAGATGGTTATAGGTCATTTACAATATAAAAATGTGAAAGTATGTTAGTATGGATGTTTGTCATATGCTGATGCCTGGATGGATTGTAATTGGGACTTTGACCATTCAACGGAAATGGTTTGTTGATGGTTATAGTCCATTTATTATATAAAAAAATATAAAGATATATTTGTATAGACTTTTGTTATATGCTGACAGCTGGACGGATTGTAATTGAGACTTTGACTATTTAATGCGGAATCATTTGTAGATGTTATAGGCTATTTATAATTTAAGAAAAGTACAAGAATGTTTGTATGGATGTTTGTCATACACTGACGGCTGGACGGATTGTAATTAAATTTTGCATAGAGGTATATTATGTTCTCAAATAGGATATAACATTAATATAATAAGATTATATTATATATAACAACATTACCTTTATGTAAAAAAATGTATACAGTAATAATGGTATTTATACATTTCTGTTGTCGTTTGATGTACGTTCCAGTATGAATCGATTTGTTTTTACTACCATTAATGCCCAAGGAGGATTGAGATCGATATTGAGACCGCATTAAGATTGAGAGTTAGACAGGTACTGATCCCCGCAATGGAACCAGAATTAACATAGAGAATGTAACCTTGATCATGATCAAAATTGACAGCAAAATAGGCCGATATAGAAGGTGCAGGAATTCATTCTAATTTATGTCTATAGGATCAAAACCGGGCCACATTTGAATAATAAAAAAATTGATAATTTAAATTTTCGCCCAGCGAAGCAGGCAGGTGGCCTCTAAAAATATTTTGCAGTAATCACGAATCAAACACTACATTAATGGCAGGCAACTCCTAAATCTTTTTGGGCTGATTGGTTTATACAACATATTTATATTTCTCTTTTATATGCCCGATCATTTGAGGCTAATTTTTTGTATCTTTATATAATATATGTAATAATATTTGTATCTTTAATATCTTTTGTGTAACTTTAAAACAATTTTATCCATTACAAAATGTGCAGGCGAGTCATAACTAACCCCTACATTTCAATGTTTTATTGTGATACATCTTCATATTTTACCTTTATTTCATACATCTCCTTTGTTATAAGCATTTGATTTGGAACAATCTGTCGTTTTATGGACTTCACTTTTTATTGGTATATGTGGATCATATAACCCAAAACTAAGATATGTTGGATCTTTAAGTCACATCAATATATGTGTGGGCATTTATTGGGCATATGGCAACTTGAAAGTTGAATTTTTCTATTGTGCAAATAGGGTTTGGCCCAATGTACATGGTTTAAATTTAGGGTTAACGCGTTTCCGCTGACATTTTAGCTTTTCACTGTTTTGTTTGTGCTATATTTTAGTTCTATAGAAAGTGCCCATGTATTTAAGAGTGCCTGCACATATGCAATGTCATCAGACAGCAGAATATTTTGACAAATAGTAAGTAAATGCTTTTCAGTCATAAGACCATATATCTTTGATGAAATAGTTCATCATCCAATTGAATTATAATGGGCAAAAAATTCTCTGATGGACATCAACTTCGACCTTGAATGTTTCAGTTATTTCTTAACTCTTGTGCTTACATTGTTGTACATGATACCTGATATGCACAATATAATATTCTGAGAAATTAAGAGCATGGAAAACCCGCCACACAAGTTTACCTCGGTACAATATGAAAAGCTATTTTGAGAACAATAAATGGAATGGTACTTAGCTTCAGACACAACAATTTCTGAATTCATACATGTTTGGTTGCTAAGCAAATAGCTGCTCACCCAGTGTTTTGTATATATTTTTCTATGATTAGTGTTTCAACAGAAAATATGAGCATACCTCATTCCAAATCTAAGCTGAGGCACATACCAATATTTCATGGTTCGATATATACCCAAGTACATTTTGTGCTAAGCAGAAGCATTTGTTATTACAATTATTATTTTACTATGTAAACTAGGGAATCTATTATCCCTATGGGAAAATCAAAGTATTTTCTAATAACTTTCTAATATGGATTGGGTATGCATTGTAAACTAGAGGGTTACTAGTAATTCATATCGCAGTGTGAATATATGGGTATTAACTTATATATTCATTATCGCCGACCATTTGTATATAATTATATACAAATGGTCCTTATGTTTAAATCTCCATTATTATATGGTGTACCTGTAAACAATATTTTTATTAAATTGTTTTAGAGATGGAACTGGGAACACAATGTGTGGTAGAGATGGAGGGCCAACAAACTATACTGCAGTATCCACAATCTGCTCATGAGAAAATTGAACGGTAAGATTTGTATGCATGTAAAAGTGTAGAAAATTAAAGTCTAGTTGAATGATAGAAGAACATTATTTGTATAATGTTGAAGTTAATGTGACAATTAAATTCACTTTTAATTTTAAGACAGTTCATATTCATTTAATCATTTTATATAAATATTTTACTGATATACATTTACTAAGGCATTCATTGTTACAAGATATAGAATAAGTGTAAATCTTTTCATATGCAAAAAATTAATCAAAGTAAACCAGTTATATGCAACATGCTCATTTGTTTATTAATTATGATCTCAGTACACAGTAGTTAAACCATTATTTTATTATGTGTTTTATGTATCACAGACAATACAAGACAAGCCTTGCCCTCATTATTTATGATAGCCTCATAGATTAAAAAAATAAATGGCAATTTAAACAAAATATGAATCTAAAATGGATTGTATGTTTTGTACTGAATAGACAAAGAAATAAAAAAGTGACATATTCCACTGACATTTAGTTTTCAGCTACATTTGAACTGTCAAGTCTCATTAGGAAGTTAATACAAAATAAATTGGGAAATTTATACTGAACACACAGACAAGAAAGTAAATTAGTAAAATATAGTAATAAGCTCAATTCAAAGAGAAAGCTTATGTACATACCATAATTAACTCTTCTTTGTTGTCTTTGTAAAGTTTGAGTAAATATTTTAGTTAAGAATTAACACTTGAAAATATTTATTTAAAAATCTTAGCCATTTGCCTATTACAGTAATGAATTAAAATGTACAATATGAATTATTCTGCTATGATTCATGTTCAAGTATCTCATTATTTTACGTAATATAATTTTAAATGTGGTAATATGTCATGGATTATTTTATAATCAAAACAGCCTGAAAATTTTGAATGGTTGAAGTCGCGAGCCGCTCCGTTTGCTGTTACCTCGTTCCGCAGTTGCGCAAGAACGGCCGTGGAGCGGCGCGTTGTTACTCGCGAGTACGAAATTCGCCGACCGTGTCATCTAATCCTATTGCTTTACATTCTGTTACGATACGAAGTACTTCCGGCGAACTGAAAATAAAAATTTGAATTCCATACTATAGGGATTATTTAATCCGTTGACCGATGTAAATACAGGCCGGCGAAAATGCAACGGTTTGATTGTGATTGATTCGCTAGGTTACATTTTAATTTTAACCCTTAATATTTTTCTATGGATTCAAAGAATGTGCGTTATTTAGGTGGAAATTTTAAGAAAAAACACTAAAAGTACTTTTTACTTACACTTTTTTGTGTTGGCGTTATTATAAAGACATTAATTACATACAAGCATTAAACTTGGTGCGATTATAGCGCACCTCAAACTCTGAAGAACAAAAATAAATTTCAAAAGCCGGTGAAGTGCGAGTCGAACTGCGCTAAGCATCCCGAACTGAGTAAAAAACATTATAATATTGAAAAGATTTTTGATCGTCTCAGTAGGGGCCCCATTTTCAGAAAAATGAGAATTACCTCTGTTGTCGTGAGCTGATCTAGGTGAATTATTGGTGCAAAAAATACATAATATGGACAAAGACTACATGAAAGTGAGAAAAGCGCAAAACAGCTAAAATGAGTGTTTTAGGGTTTTAAAGGCATTATTAAACCTGTGTTTTTTTAATTTAAGTTTCTAAATTTTATATTGAAGATTGATTCGATATTTGGATTACGTTTTTTTCATTGATTGAAAGAATGAAAATTTTTAAAGTTATGATTTTTCTTTAAATCAGCCATTTCATGATTTAGAACTTGCATCGAATGTGAAAGAAAGTGGAGTACTGATATAGGTATATAATAACTAAAAATATTAATATTGAAGTGTTTATCAACAGATTTTTTTTTGAAAGCAATAAAAGAAATATGTTATTAAAATTACTAAACAGTTTATGAATATTACCTAGTCAATAAATAATATTTATTAGATTAGAAATTTTGGTCAATTCAGAGTGAAGTACATGTTCTTCATTCTGAATTGACCAAAATTTTTACTCTAATTTTTACGCGAGGCACCTGCAAGAGCGAGGCCCCGGGCGATTGCTCAGCTTCCCATCCCTTAAGACCGCCATTGCTCTTTATCAAGTGGTAAAAATACGCTCTTAGGGCGCTAACATGGCTTACGCTAACTAAACTCAAAGAAGTACAAATTAATACATGTACATATTGAGTTATTAAGCTATTTCTCTTTGACTGTATGTATTTTTTTATATATGAGTAACTAATTTTGATGAAATTTGGTATGTGGTAAAATTCTGGCTTAAAAATTTTTAACAAAAAAAAACAAATTAATATGCACGATGTGACTCCAAAATAACAATAATTGTAACTACATTATATTATTGTAATAATTTGATTGACTGTTAAGTAGTCCAATATTTTTCATTCCATTTTACTTAGGAGAACTCTAGAAAATATTTTGATCCTTGTTTGTTATTTGTAGGTATATGTTGAGTTAAATTTGACGTGAGTAGGTACCTACCTACCTTCTTGCGTAGTAAACACAGAGATCGTATCTATATATTGATGCGTAGAAAAAGTAAGTTGATTATTAAGTTGTAGAAGAATACGCAATTATTTTTTTACTTTTTAGTGTATATTAATTTGATTTGGAATAGTTTTTTAGTCTATTTTTTTTGGTAAACTTTTTGTTTATTTTTTGATTTTTAGTGAATTTGAAGTACACTAACTAATTTGTCTGAATATGGGTAGACTTACTAAACGTGCTGCTTATAGATCACACCATTACTGTAAGCCGTTAAGGACTCGCATTGATCATCATATTAGTTTACGACAATTATTTGACCATAACGACGTTACGGTAGGTGACTTAAATATCCGGATAGCCTATAAAAGATTCGGCCGACTATTGTTAATTTGCTCCAAAGAATTGAAGAGTTCCGCTACTTTATCATGGATTCCATAATTTGGAACCTAACCAAAATCTCATCAAACTACTCTTGAAGTACAGCCTTTCCAATAAAAAAAGAATCATCGAAATCGGTTGCTGTGATATTGAGTTATTCGTCCATTTTTCGCGTACACACCTAATACAAATTTAAGACTTTTCTCATGGATGCCATTGTCAAAACTGGACCAAATTGAAATGGGACAACACGGGAAGCACCAGCTTTCAAATAAAAAAGGAATCATCAAAATCAGTTTACCCAGTCGAAAGTTCTGAGGTAACAAACATAAAAAAATACAGTCGAATTGAGAACCTCCTCCTTTTTTGAACTCGGTTAAGAATATAAGATTTGTCTATGTCAATAAATTGTGTTCAAGTTGTGGAAAGTCATCCTTCAGGTTAATTTATAGCCTATGTTCTCACATTTAGAGATGAAGAGTGGCGAAAGAAGGAGATAAGGATTTGGAGTGTTAAAAAGAAAGAGACTCAAGGAGATATGGAGTGAGAATGTGAGGCAGAGGATAAGCGAGGGAAAGTGAGAGGAAAAGGAAGAAGGATTAAAATGGGTTCAATGACCGGATATAGTGGAATAAGCACCAGGTTAGGATTGAGGTTTTAGTGCGGTCCAAATCTCTATTAAGATTCTCTAATGCATGCAGGTGAAGCTGCGGTAAACCTTAGAAAAAATTATGAACTATTATTTCCAAATCTTGTTCAAAAAAAAATTATGTAACTCTCAATATAAATGAACGTAACGTAATACTCAGAGCAAAAATAAAACTGATAGAGCATAATGTTGTATAATAAAACCTGGGACTGAAAATGTCGAGCAATAATTGCAAAAGAAGAATCACGAATAGTGAGCAAAATCAATTATAAGAATACAATACGTAAATGTATATACAGACAAAAACTCCTAAATCATACTACTAAAACAGAATTCAAACAAAAGGAGTTTCTCATTACTCGTCTTACAGCGATTACACGAAGACATGACAATACAACACTGTATGTGTATCCTTTTAATGTTAAAGGTCGGCGCTAGTGCTATTCGATGTCGCCTCTTACTCTGCACCCGTCTTATGTAATGACGTTGACGCCTCATCGCCTTGTGTCGTGATGAGCATGATTAATTTGGCGCCGTGTTCACGTCCTGGATAATATTATGATAACAGTATAATAAGATAATTATTGAGTTGACACTGGTTGTTAAACTTAACTTTAGTGTGTAGTAATCAGTTTGTTTAATGACGATGTATGTAATGTTATCGATGGACATTATCTGATCTTATATTTACAATAGAACATTAATTATTATATGAGAAATAGGTCTAAATTCTTGGAATATTGATGTTTCAGATATGTTAAGTTATGGTTTATAAAATGTTATGAGACTTATGCTTGTCAAAATGACAAATATTTTTCAAGGCAATCCAGTTGTAAAATATTATTTTTACGAAATACATACTAATCATTTATATTATTTTTAATTATATGTATTAAATTATATACTGTAGAGTGATAATCAACTGTGGTGAATACACAATAACAATATTTTATAATTTTTCAGGCATTGACTACATAAATTCTGTTCTTTTTATTGTTTTGTAATAATAAATAAAATTTGGTTGCCTGTAAAGTCGGTATACGTAAGGAAAGTTTTACGTGACAACGACTTTGAATGGTAAAATCATTTTAATGTGAATATTCATTCGTATAGTAGGAAGAAGGATGAAATAATAGTAACAATTTAAAACATTTATTTATACAAAGAATTATATTTAAAACATTAATTTATACAAAGAATCTCGCACTGAATTTCATATTAACAAAATTTTATTTTTACCTTTACACATACATACGTATTTATATACAAATATACATACAATAACTTGCAATACATTTGCAAGCTATGCACTAATTCTCTAGTACAGCGCGGCAGACCGATCATAGTTGAGTGGGAGAGAGACGCAAGGCATTCGGCGGGCCTCTCTCGTTCGGTGACTCATCGTTACGTTACCGAGCGTTACATTTTTCATAAGTGACTCCCAGCCGCAACCTAATTTAAGACGTTGTCACGTCAAAATAATATTATGAAATGGTGTAACATGAATAAAATCATGTACTTACATTCTTTTATTTCTAACAGGGAACCAACAAAGTATTCCCTTGTAAAATGTTTCAAAGAACAGATACCTATAAGAAAAAATGTATTGCCTTATGTCTATAATAATCTTATATCTTCTTTGTAATTTAGTATGAAGTGTATATTGCAAAGTTCTTATTTATTCTGATTTTCTTATTCATAATACAAGCTCTGTATTTTTGGTCCACGGGACATTGATAAATTTTGACATCTCTTCTAAAAGTTTGTTTTTATTTGAACACGTAACAATAATAATATTCTCTGTACTTCCAACAAATAGTCATTTCTATTATATTATTGATACTCCCCAAACACATAATGCAAATCTTAAAAACATGCGCTGCTTGTTTCTCCAATTTTTATTAACTCACATTAAAAGGTGAAGTTCTACATTAGATCCATAAATATATATATTTTGTATTAAGGTGTGGTAATTCCATATATTTCTTATTATTGCTCTAAAGCGTAAAAGCGTGATTATTTCACTAGGTTGTTTATATTGCGTTATTTTTTAAAGATTCGAGCATAAATTTCTTGCTTGTTTAGCGAAATCTATTGACACTTTCTCAGTTCCGTAATAACTTACATTAGCCCCCACTTATTCACGTACTCCCTTATTCGGGTGATTTGGAAAAATGCGAAAATTTACAAAGTCCCTAAAACAGACTGACCTAATCGACGGGCTGGTGGAGCTGTGAGTCCGACTGTGGTTGCATTCCAACTGCAAATGGAAAGATTACTAGCGCACTGGAAAATTCGAGATTAGAATTGTTTCTCCATTTTCACACACAAAAGTAAATACAACGGTCTCCCCAATTATATGTACACAGTACAGCGCACGAAACTGCCGCTCTGAATTAGCTGCGAATGATACACTGCGCAGGTATTACGCTCCCCGACCCTTGCTTCATCTTCGCCGCGTTCCTATTTTATGCCATTGCGACGCTTTCGTGACGAACTTAACAGCGGCAGTTTCGTGCGTTGTACAGTACGACGGCGCTCCGGCGGAATCAGCCGAAGCGTCTATTCCAGTATTGACCTTGTGACAATTGTTAAATTCCGAACCGTATTCTGACTTAAATCGATTAGTTTTATAACGTAACAATTCTAAAAGCGAAATCACTGTAATTTGTGTTCTAGTGTCATTCGGTTGTCTACGTGGGGACAACTCTGAATTTCAAGTACTTAATGGAACGTTTCTTGTAAATTCAAACGAATGTTGGTTTTGTTACTATCTTGTAAATTAATGTTGATTGCAATAATTTAAAGTGAAGCCACGTAATTCGATTAATAATCCACAGGAGACGTGAAAACTTTAGTGATGTGCCATGTGCTTTTGCATTTATGTATTTTAACTGTCAAAACTAGATGAATTACGAAGTTTAATTATTCAATCCCTAAAAGATGTTAAATAAAATGTCTATTTTTAAATAAAAGCTGTATTCAAAAATTTATTATTTAAAATATTTTGTAGTTTTTGAAGCAGCTGCAATTTAAAGCAAAACTAACAAAAAATTACAGCAATTAATTTTTTTTTACAGCAAGCGATGTACGCAAAATTAATAAAAGATAACCAAACTAAAAACTTAAATCTATAAACATGAACACGAAATGTTGGCTGAAAAGGATGTTAAGTTATGAAAACTGAGACGCAACTGCGTATGGCCTCTATCTTGATTGGCATAGACTCCAAAAACGGATTATTTTAAGTAATAGGATTTTGAAGACTGCTTTTACGTTTTTCATAAAAATCTTTTGATGTGAGAATCTATATGCGCTTTGGACTGAGTAAAACTAAGACGTCTCACAATTCAGGAGACGCTTGATTTTGGCCTACACCGTCTGCGTCTGATCATGTACTATTTCCTCCTCTGATGAAGCTTTTGTAACAGTAAATAGTGATTTCTATTTTTAAATTTTGTTATTGATTACAGTCTCCAAAATAAGTGATAGTGAATGTTACATCCAAAATGTACGTTTCATATTTTAGCTATCATCGACTAATTGTAACTTTCTATAGAATCATAGGATAGTTTACGAGAAACAAGCGCTACTGTAACATAGTTAATTGATGAAATGTAATATTAAATGTGGATAATGAAAATCGTGAGCTTCTCCTTTAATTCGCAATACTTGCCTTTCTCATCGTATTCCAATTACAATAACACAATACACAAGAGTTTTGATGTTTCGCATCTACCGGGTGTCCCCTGACGCACTCATTTGATTTTTTTAATACGATAATTATATTTATTCCTAAACTGTTATCTATTATATCAACGAAAGTGATTATCAGCAAAGCATGCTAACAGGATCGAAATTTTGCATGATCTACGTCTTATGATAACGTAAAAACGAAGGATTTTTTAAGATTATGATTTTTAACTCTAGTTAATGCGTTAATTACTTGACGAAAATAATTCATTATAGTTAGTTTCAACTATTGAACGTCCACTGCTGGACATAAGCTTCCTCGCTAGATTTCCAATACATGCTATCCCGGGCCGTCGGCAATCAAGTATGACGCGCGACCTTTGCAGGTCGTCAGTCCGTCTGGCGGGAGGCCGTCCCGCTGCGACATCCAGTTCGCGGTCGCCACTACAGAACCTTTCTTCCCTGACGGCTAATCGGTTCTACGAACGATGTAATGTGGCCTGCTTATTACACTATATGCCGTCATTGAATCTCAACAAATATTGTGAAGTTTTGGAAATACGTATTTATTAGCGTGACGAACTTTATATAGTGAACCTTTTGTGCGATTTTAAATAACTTTTGCACTATGAGCATTGGATATGAGTAGATTTTGGGGACCTGGAATAGACAGCGGCGTAAATGAACTCGAACTAAGGGCATAAAACAGAATACTATTGCCGACTCAACAATGTGTCCGTCTAGTTCTCTCGTCTGTCTGCTATCTATTGGTTCTGTTCGTCCTTTTCTATTCTGTTCGTTTCTCGAAGATTGATCCCTGGGTGGCGGTTGTCCATGAGCGGCGGTGACCATCTACTCTGGTGGCCTGTATGCTTGTTTACATCTTAATAAAACCCCTCTATCCCACAATAATCACGAACAATAAGAGATAGTCATAAAGTTTTAGTTTGTAATTATGGTAGCATAAATCAAACACTGCAAGTTTAGCTCTCACATAAACAGCGGGTTGAGAATAGTGTCGTTCCTATTTTAATTTGTGTGCATTCGCTCTGAAAATAAATACCTTACGTTCTGTTTTAGGTATAATTTTATAGGTGAGTTGCCTACGCAGGAAGACGCAGCTTCCTGCCGGATGCAAAGTCGCAGATCTATTTTCTCTATTTTTATTTTATGGATCCCCTACGTTGTCCCACCACGAGACAGTTTTATGTGGAATAATTCTCACGTAAAAGTACTAGGTTAATCCTAGATAGCAATAAAACAAATGAGCATTTGTTTCACCGTGAACTAAGAATGAGTCACGTCTTAGGGAATACAACATGCTGTGAAATCCCACCTTTTCGCATATGTACTTACTTAATCTCAGCATTTCAAAGATCCCAAAAAGACGCTTTAATGAATTTAACTGATTCTATTTGTTCTAAATAGTAGCAAAAACATAGTATTTGTACTTAACTTTTTCTTTTACTTAGTATTCATTTTTGCCCGCGTGTATACATAACGAGTTCCTACAACTTTTGTCGATCGATGACGCTGTCTCCACAATGATCTTGATCCCTATTCTGTTGATTTAGATCTCGATTCTGGTTCTACTTTTGATTCAATATCAGTGAAATTATCCAATTTTTAAGTGTTTTTGATTTTTCTCTACCAAATTGCACTAAAGTGAAAAATAAATGAAAAAGATTTTTTTTCTTTTTATTTCAGTTTTTTAGTTATATACATGTACAATTTTTAGTCGTCCTTTTAAATTTATTTTTATTAATTTTGGTTTTTGTTTTATTTTTTTCAATAAAATATATTTTATCATCAATTTAATTGTTTTGTATATATTTATGGAAAAATATTTCGCGACGAACTTTCTGAAATGGTGGCGTTCCAGGAGGATTTACGGAGGTGGTCAGCTGCGGCGGCCCGTTACCGGCAGCCGCGAAGGCTTAAATTAAGGCCACAGGTAATTTGAGGTTGAATTATGCAAATGCTCAACGGCAAGTGTGCAGCAATAACTGTTACGAAATAGTATTAACGCTACAATCTCCGGTCTTCAATAGAGGCGAGATCGTAGTCGGCTCGTCCGTGTTAATTTGTTGTGGCTGCCGCTACCCAGTTCGGTGGCGTACGGGCGCGGTTTTACGAAATGCAGCGGAAAAAATCTGCTCGATATTCTAAATCTGTTGTGCTTTATTATTTGTATTCAAAATATTTAAAAATAAATAGATCTAATTCTTTATATACTACATAAATAATAAACTAATTTCAGCCTTGAAATTGCTCTTATGCTGAGATTTGAATCCAGGACATAGAATCAGTTTTCCACTTATTTGATTCGATGTGCATTTCTACAGTGAAACGCGTAAATATCAAAAAATAAATAGATCAGTTTCAAAAAATAGCACCGTATTTTATCTACGTATCCAGTTTATTCGTATTCGTATGTATTTGTAGAGAGAGCAATAAAGATCACAATCTCGAGGCTCCTAGGTCATTGATCTAGCGGACGCTCGGAGGGTTTTGTTGTATCACCGCATTCGCCGCACGAAAAGTTCGCCCGAGCAAAGTATTAGCTTGGCGAATAATTCTCTCAGTCCTGCTTCTATCTATATTAGGCTTTATCCTGTCGTCACGTTTTTTATTTCTAATCGTCCGGTTTACGTACTGGACTTTGTATTGTATGTACTTAAATTTTGCTTTAAAATAATGTGGTTTTTAAAAAAAATGTTGATTGACGATTGGTCAACGGTAAAAAAAAAGAATTTTATTTATTAAGTTTGTCTGCGCGAACGTAATCCTTAACTATAACAAGATGATGTGATTTCATTCTTTCAATGGAAAGAACCGGCTTATGACGAATTTAAAACTGATAGTGAACGACTGTGCCTAATTTCGTACGCGATATGGAATGGCCGATAACTACACAATGTTTTATTGATTGCTCTATGAGTACCCAAGGCTTTTCCGAAATAAACGATTTATAATTTAATTCCCGAGTACTTATTCCCGTTATATATATAAATCTCCGAGTAGTAATCGTTTGCGATTTCATTAATACCAATGCTCGACGATATAATAAATATCTATACCGCGTCGGCAGACGGACACAAATGCGTGATAGTGTTTCACGCCCCGTTCATTAACGACGTATAGCGCCAAAAGTAACGCCGCCTCTGAATATAGCCTTTGTGAAACGCCACACGCATTAGGTAGCCCTTCTATACTAAGCTGTATAAATTCATTCGGCTCAACAAAGGGCCGTCGCATCGGAACAAAGTTGACCCACATCGGCGAGGCGTCGGCGGCGGCGCGTCACCTTAATGCGACCGATATTTTCAGTTTTCTTTGTGGTTTACCCTCGCCTCCACCTCTCTCCTTCCTGTCTGTTTCGGTGACAGATTTTTGTTGTTTTGTTACACTGTTTCAACTGTTTTACGTAAGCTGCTGGCGTTACGTAAACTTCGCAGCTCCTAATTAGTACCACTTTGGATAATGCGTTTAATGCCGTGGCGGGATTAGGTAGTTTTCACTAGTAGTAAACGTTATTGTAATACTTTGGAAATGGACGGTCGAATGAATGTTAATTTTTGTTTGTTTGTACTAGTTTCAAAAAAATGGAGATTGATTATATTTAGCGACCCAATGAAACGTAAACAAGAACCAAATCGTTTACTACCCCTTATGTACTAGAGAACTATTCCCGGAAAAGGTTTATTAAATACATCATTTATATTCAAGCGATTGCCGAGTCAAACGTGAGCCGAGACTAATTTTTTTCATCATTCATGAATATGTTCTAAAACATTGAAATCAAAGTTCGCAAATCTTGTTCGTAAATGCACGTTTTCACATTTGTACGCTTTATGTCAGTGCACGGTCCGCTTCGCCGATAGCGAGAGTGGGTACGTAGGCGAGTGAATATTCGTTGTGACTCAACGCCTATCGCATTGATTATTTGATTACGTGTCTGAACAGTCAGTGCTGTTTTACTGTTAAACGTTCGCAATGTAGGTTTTGCGTTTCTCGGAGCCCACCGCTAATTATAGGCGTTACGTGTAGGTTGTTCAATTTTACTTGCGATTTCTATTGAAGATGTTACTGACACGTTCCAACGTCACGGTTGCATCATATTTAGGTGATCATATATTCTAGTGATCAAAATGCCAAATTAGGTGCTAAACTTAACTTGGTCGAGACACGACCCGGTGACGAAAAGCAATATTTTTTTTCTATGGTGATAAACGTGATAGCATTCAAACTTAGTTTTTGAAATATTTAAGTCCTTTTTCAGTTTGCAAATTATTAATAATAGTGATCGTAAATGGTTTTGTTTAGGCTATTTCGACTATTTCATCAAAGGAAAAGTTTACGTAATCAAATTCGTTACGTTACGGTTACGTCGAAAACTCGTCTACCACTAACCGTAAAAATTTGACTGACAGGTAATTTTTTTCCGCCTATCAAATATTAATATTTGTCTTTGGGGAGTATATTTTTAAACATTTATGTGATAGATAATTCAACATATATTGCATGTACCTCATTCAACACTCCTGATTTTATTTGTCTTTGTTCCGCGTATAAGGTAATTTACTTGTTCGATATTCACCTAATAAAACAGATTTATTTTTTATAACAAGCACTAAATAGTGACTGGTTTTTAATAATTAATCTATATGCATATTTAAAATGCAATGTTAGTTATTTTTGATACCCAGTGCAAAAGATTTACAGAATTACGCGCTGGTTTGACTGGTAATTAAATTATGGTCTAAAAAATACCTATTATCAACTTTTTGCATGCACATTAAGTCGGTGATGGATGTCGTCTAGTACCGATCGTCCGTAGTGCTGACATCAGATCTAGTCTGTGATATGCCATTCGCCACGTACATGTTTGTATAGTATGTATCTTCTTCGTTACTGTGCCAATTTCGTGCCATTCAAAAATGCTGAATTTATATAATAAACGATCACCAAAGTTTCAGGACACTTATTATTATTATGCAACGCACACCGCAACAAATTATATGCTATTGAAAACAATGGGCGTATTTAACAACCAACCTTCGCTTAACAAATAAAAGCCCTTACACGGTGCTATGCATCATCTTGCATCGCAACAATACTATACACATTATTTAAGAGAGAGATTATTTAAAACTCCATTTTGTACTGTCGAGCTTAAGATTTGTAAATCACATTCCGTAAAATAAATATCAGTACATCGCCACTTTAACTGAAAATATTATACAACAAAGATGGAAATGCGTACTCGTTTAAGCTTTGAGATTCGTTAAAGTTGCGAGTAATATACGAGTATTTTAACGAATTCACTGTAGAGAAAATCCCGAGGACTACGAAGTAGACGCTACTCACTTTCCTTTAACGAGGTTTTTTTTATAACAGCGTGCGCCGTCGTCGTGCGCCGCGCCGTGTCGCGACTCGAGACGTTTGTGCGTGTAAGCTTTTTGATCTCGCGTTGCTGCCGGGAAACGGGGCCTTCAGTGCTTTAGGCATCAACGTCTCGCGGAATTATGCCGTACTATAGACGTATCCAGTAATAATACGTTTTATGAAGGACTGAATTAAGAACATCTTTCTATTGAAATCATAATCTTGTTCGAACGGCCGTAGTTTAAGTTTATTCTTTAAATTATAAGTAAATACATTGTTCGAAACAAGCCATAGTTTGCTTATGTATAGTTTAATAAACGTTATAACAGTTGCGTTTCATTATTTAAGACAGCCGTAATAGATACTTGTAATAGGTGTTTAGTTATGTAGATAAACGATGTGATGGCTGTATTGTTGACCTACAAACAAATAGATACATATGTATAGTGAGCGGTGGTTAAAGTAACACTAGATGTTATTCCCCCCGTTCTAATTTTATTATAAAGTAACGAAGCGGGAGAGGGGGCCATAAATAACCAATTAGAAAAATTATTGTCACCCGCTTCTACACGTCGTTGACTATTGCATATTGCATCTTTTATTAGAAAATAAGTTTATGCATTTATTTAGATAAGTTCTATATATATATATATATATATATATATATATATATATATATATATATATATATATATATAATGTGTTTTTTGAAATAAAAGACAAAGGGGAAGCGGGTATTCGTTTGACCGTTAAAAAACGGGATATCGGGAACACGTGTATGGACAATATAAAAATAGGATGAATTCCGATCCTCGGCACTTCGGCATAAAGGGACTTGAAGCCGAATCGAGATTGGTACCTAAATCCGAAATGAAAACAGCACCGAGATCGAAATTTAGAACAGAACCGAGATCGTAATTGAGTGCGGAATCAGAATTTGAATCGAGAGTGATACCGGAAGTAAGTCGAGGTCAATATCATAGCATGATCTATCGATGTAAAAATGAAGGAATCAATTCTATGTCTAGCAGAGACGCGAGAGAAAGCTAGTGTTGTGTACACTCCGGGCATATGCCATTAAGATCCCCCGTCGTACAGTCGACTAAATCTTATCTAACGTAACTACAAGATGTGAAAGAAATTTCTTCGTACTTTTTTATGTCGAGTTTTCCTTATTGAATAATTTAATCAGCCGAAAGCTCCGGCTCCCTGGACGCCACCGCCGGCTCACGCTTTGAACGCGGAGGGCACTTCAGGAGGAGGGCAATTAATTACCTAACTACTTAGGATGAAATCTATCCAGCAGAAATCTATTACATAAACATTCCTCGATTCTTTTGTAGTGAAACTCAACTAAATGAAACAAAAGCTATCTCGTTTTTAATCATCGGGTCTCGAGACCGTAATTCTCTAAAAGTTTTCCGTGGGGTCGAAGCTGTAGCCAGAGGTGGTTTAATAAGGGAATTATTCTTCGACGGTTAAGATATTTTCCTTGTATCGCGTCGAACTGTGAAAGGTTTCTTTCATTAATAGTCGGGTCGTGTTGCCCGTCTGCGGGGCTACTCAGTGTCGGTTTCGTACACAATTCTCTGGCCATAAAGGTCGTAAAAGCGCCCGTTCAGCCCCGCCGTAGGCTCTATCGGCTGGCGAAATAAACTTAATCTTGTTCCTTATAATCCCTAAAAGCTAAAAACACGTGAGAATCGATAGGGTACGATAGCCACGTAATAAGGGAGTCATTTGTAAAGAGTTTTATCGTATTATAGACAATATTATATATTATAAGCATTAGTTGTAAAGATATTATAACGTATTATTTTCCTAAATTAAGTTGCACTATACGAATAGAAAAAAAGATGGTGTATTTTGTTTTGAAAAATTCTTTCGTCGGGAAGTGATCTTAAGTAAAATGGATCAGAATGAGATTTTATTCTTCACGAAGAAGGAAATAGACTTTTATGACGACTGTACGGCAAACGTACGATGATGTTATTAGTAATGTATCAAGATAAAAACCAGAACGTTAATCGAATGGTTGTAGGCACATTAATTTTAAACGTAAAGCTAGGGAGATGTCGAAGTCTACGCTCCCTGACATCCCGAAAGTTTTCAGCTTAAATTTAAAAATTGCTTCAATTGTTTAGGCGAATGCCAAACTGTGAATAATACAAACGACAGGCTTGTAGAAAATATTCATGTAGTTTGGTGAAAATTTTAGTTTAGAAGTCAAAAACTCGAATGAGATTCTAAAATTGATGTGTTCATACTTAAATGTTTGGCCCAATATTAAACTGAATAAATTGTGGTTTAAATTTTTATATTTATCAATTTAATATATAATGAAAATTGTACAGTAGTCATATTTTTTGAATAATTTTGGCATTCGTGATCGCACGAGCATTTACGATCATACGAAACAAACATCACAGCGGATTTGAAAATCTAAGTAGGTTACTGTCTTAACATAAGGTATATATTACTATTATTTTCAATAGCGTGCTACTAGCGCGTTTTGGGGTCCGAGCCAAGTTATTTTTATTTATAATATTGGATTAGGTAAATAAATATATCAATGATGTATTTTTTTTGGAAAAGTGGGATTTTCTTTTTTCGGCAACTGCTTCTGTTGATGGTAGAACAAAAAAGTTGATACTTGAATACTACAAATCATTACTGAAATTATAATCAATGACTTTTTTCTATATTTTTTGGTAGATATCTCACTGTCTGCTGTGTTTCCTTTGAATACTGAAATCGTGGAATTTTAAAAAGTATTCAGCGATTGAGTTTCAGTGTAAGTCCAGTATCAGTTTCACGTAGTAGCAAGTTCCGAGACATGTCTCCGAATGTTCTCTCTGTCGTTGTTCCCGCAGCGTTCATTGCCGCTGAAATTATTTATGAAGGCGGCGCCGTGAGCGCGTCCCTTCTCATCAGCCTGAGTGCCTCGCCGGTCGGCGCTTGCATCGCAACTGCACGACCGGACGTCGTTTGTATTCTGCGAGGAACATGTCTCGTCGCCGTTTACGACTTCAGTAACCGCTCCGGCTTGACGTGCGATTGCAATTTTAAAGACTGTCTGTGCGTGTAGATGTCGGCAGTAAAAGGTTTTTGAATGTATTTCTATTTTAATTTCCGGCTTTAAGAGGCATGAAAGTTGATCAACTTAACTAAGTAAGATTCGTTGTAATTTTTTTTATAGCTTCCCAAAAAATGGAAAAGGTTCTCGAATGTGTCCTTAACCTACTTGGGATCATCCTGGCGACTAAGTACCAATATTTAATGTATTACCAATACAAGCTGATTCCATTTTTGTAACGTATCTTCATTAAAACATGACAATAAAAACTGACGAAATGTTACAAAATTTCAAATTGCGTAGTTTGTTATTTCCAGATTAATTATAGTGCCGGCAATCACTTATTTCGTTTAATGATTTTTGAATTTCGTCAAAGAAACGAATTACATAATATTTCA
This sequence comes from Eumeta japonica, assembly GCA_005406025.1. Lineage (NCBI taxonomy): Eukaryota > Metazoa > Arthropoda > Insecta > Lepidoptera > Psychidae > Eumeta > Eumeta japonica. The sequence continues at coordinate 21,558 of BGZK01002275.1, read as the reverse complement.
GTAGAATATTTCATACAATAATAAAACCTTTTTTCTTTGTAAATTATCGTGAACTTGTGCTCTTTTAATTATGTAATTCAAGCATTGTCATCGATGTTTTCCATGAGTAATCTCTTTTCCTGTTTACGATATAAATTTAACCAAAATCGTAACCCAAAACGAACACGTTGCCTCGTTTACATCCTGTTTCTACGACCGTTTAACTCGCCCCTGGGACTACCTGTCTTTACACCACATATTATGCATCGCGTTGTCTATAAATAGTCTACGACGCCCGCGCCGGTGAGTAATGCAGGCCCCATGTCCGTACACGTAAAGACGTACTGCAGACTTGTTTACGATGACACGGAGGAATCACGGGATGCCGTTTGAAATATTGACACATGAGCAACTGTAGTCTAGTACCAATAGACGACTAGAACTAAAAGAACTTTTAAGTGAAGTATCTAGAACTGTAAACAGTTTTAAACTTGTGTAAAATACGGTTATAATCGATGACAAATTACTAGTGTAGATTTGTATCGATATTATTTCTCCTTAGGGGCCGCCCATATATTACGTCATTCTAAATTAGGTGAGGTTGGTCTGCGGATGACGGTAAATGATGGAAGGGGGCGTTTCGAAATTGACGTCATTCTTGTGATACCAGTTACTCCAAAATGTACAATAGTATATTGTACTCGAGCCAAAAGAATCGAGCCAAAATGAATATGGGGAGGATACGGAGATATACCGTGATCCAGGATTTGCAAGAATGGGTGAAAACCCGTGGAGCTATCCAAAGAAAACTAAATATATGTACAGAATAGGAAGAATAATATTATTATATTAATGAACATTGCCAAAGTACCTAATAATAAAAGATGATTCTATAAAAAAGGTTTCAATGTTACCCTATTTTTCAAATCCGCAAATGTTTTAATTTTGTCAAACTGAAAATGACGTCAGTTCCAGGAAAGGGGTCATTAGGAAATGACGATAGGATGATTGTGGGGGTCGAAAATCAGCAAAAATCGATGACGTAATATATGGACGGCCCCTTAACTGTTGAACATAAAAAGTTATTCTACATTTCCCTTTGTTCTCACTCTTAAACTCTAGAGTACAGTACAACGCACGAAACTCTGTCATTGTGAAGTTAGTCACGAAAGCGTCGTAATAGTGTCAAATAGGAATGGGCGGGGGAGTTGAATGAAGGGTCGGGGAGCATTGAACTTGCGCATTACGTCATTCGCAGGCAATTCAGAGCGGCAGTTTCGTGCGTTGTATTGTACCTTGTCTATAATTATTTCGGATTTCACATGTCATGACTAAGACCTCCGAATTTATCTGGTTACAATATGTTCTTTAAATTAAGGCAATATTTTTTAAACGATTTTAATTGTATTTAGACAGCTATCTGATTACAGATACATATTTTGAGAAAAAAAGTAAATAGTTGATTTCCTAAGTCTTGTATTAAAAGCTGTACGCGGAATTATATTATCTCTATTCAGAAGTAGGTATACTATGCTTATCTCTGTTATTTATTACAATGTGATTTGAGTAAGTCTGAGAGACTAACTATTTAGATATGAAAACAATGCTGAATAATAAACAATCGATATTTCCACAACTAAAAGGCCGTAAGTTTAAACAAATTATTGCGATGAATATTATGTAGTTATTATTGAAGATTGAGTGAAAGTGAACAGAGTGCTTTGATCATACACGTGTGCCATCCTCCGAGCGAACGTGTACTATTAAAATATGCCTGTGTGCAGTTACGAGATCTGGTCTGTTTGTACTGTAGAGTTTTGTTAGTATTTCTATGGCAAAAAGTTACTTGTAAGTTCTTGGTGGAACTGGAACTGACACGAATTATTCGTAATTATATTTGACAAGTAAAAGTAACTGATCCGTAGCTATTGGCTGCCTCATAGATGACTCTTACTCTAATAGAATCTTAACTGGAATCGAGTAAAATAAGAGATTATTTGTTTAAACGTTTATTAAATGAAGCAGCTGAAAATATTTTCTTATCTATTCTGAGTGTCGTGCGTGGCATCGATGAAATATAAATCGAGACAAAAGACTTATTGATCGCACTATGTAGTAGAGAATGATATTGACACAATACTACCATTTCCAACTTGTTAAATACGTATTTCTGATATATGCACAGAAAAATTATGTGTATATTATTTGCAATTGTGCAAAGTACAGAAATTGTTATTCCTCCGTTATCCGTGTGTGTTACAGTATTAGTGCGTTTCTCCGTTCTCACAGTGCCGTTCTGTAGCTCTTCTGCTTCCAATGCATAAAGGGTTTACTCCCTGCCTATTTTGTGACTACGTAAAGCTTTTATCTTGAAGGACGGTCGGGAGGTTGCTCAGAGGAAAACTGATGATCCACTTTTATGAAGGAAACATATTATGTAATCTAAATGAAAAGAATAATAAAGAAGTTTCTGAACCTTTATACTGTCATAGTTTACATATTGGCTATAAGATGAAACCTTAATAATCTGTAATTTAATCAAGATTCAAACTTAGAAAAATTAAAAAAAAAATACCTTACTTACTGACCACTGGATTACCTTTTATAGAAGAAAATGACATGAATAAGCGGTTTGGTGACTACATGAGTTTGGAACAAAAAAAAGTGCAGTATGGCTAAGAGAAACTTCAGATATCTAATTCCATTGTCATTATGTAGGTCATGTCGCAAGACTTAACCGCCTCGTCGTGTCGCGGGTTATTGGACAATCAAATTTCGTTCGCACAAACGTAGCCTTGTGGATAAACCTGAATACGGCATGGAAGCGGGGTCCGCGCGTTGAGTCACGCGCCCGCTCCGGCCGGCGGCGCGCACGTGGGCGAGTCGCCGCCCTGCCGGCCCTCACGGCAACTCAATGTATTGGTGAAGCGAGCAGCCGTAGACGCGAACACGTGAAGTTCACCTTTGATCGGGATCGGGCTCCCGTGTGGCGTTAGTGGTTGATTAACGGTTATTTGACGTCGTTTGGCGGATTTTATTGTGGAAGCGTCGGGACGGGTATCAAGTTGTACCCGACGTTGTTTTGGAGTAACTTTATTATACGATATCAATTTACAGCTTGAATTTACAAATGACAACTTTTTAATTTGTATAGCACTTTATTCGCAAATTTTACAATCACAACATAATCGTTTTAGGGTTCCGAGCCAAAATGGCAAAAACGGAATCCTTATAGTTTTGTCATGTCCATCCATCCGTCCGTTATGTCACAGGCATTTTATTTAAAACTACAAGACTTATATTAATGAACTATAGTGAAGGTATATCTTATAAGTTGCTACTTAGTTTGGTTGATAAATTACAAAAATAAATATTTCTTGGCACTCCATACATGTAACAGAAGCGGGAAATATTTTTTCTTCAGCAACCATAAACGTGTGGCACATACTTCGATAGTTCTTTAAAACACTGTAAAGTTTCTAAGCAATTTTACTGGTTACATGAATAATTTTGGTAATAATAGTTCAGAAAGTTGTAGAAATTGGTCCCCCTTATCTTCTAATCTGTATGTCCAAAAATATGAAAAAAATAACAAAGGTAAAAAAGTGAGTTATCCGCCCTCGTTACTGAATGCTTTTCAGCGACTTCCATATGAAGGGCGCGATCGCTTTGCCAGCCTCGAATTACTTAGGTATTGGCATAACGTTGAAATATTATTGTTTTTGAAGTGAAACTTTTTAGAATCGTTGTGATTTCAAACCGGATGCAACGGAAAAACGACAGGTAAGAGACACAAATACAAAATGTAGGATGAAGCCGGCAAAGAATGAGACAGAAATATACATACCTATTTCCTCTTTTGCCATGCTTCGTAGCATCCCCACCCGCCTCTCTAAGCATAATCGCCTGTAATTAGTGAGCCAGAGCGAGAGCAAATGTCGGTATGTATGGTATATTGCACACTGTTTAATACTTGCTCGTATTTGAGTATTTAACGTGTGTTAGTATATGTGAAAAGTACGTGAGCTAATATTTCTGTATACTCATGCGGCTGTATTACAGCTTTTAGTAAGAAGTCAGCGTGGTGTGTTCTTATTTAACAGTATTTGTGAATATTTTAAATCTTTTGTGCTAAATAATAAATTTTAGAAGATGCCAAAACTAATGCCGAAATGTATCAAAATCGACGAAAATAAAAATTGAAATACATTAAAATTAATTGACATATGTTAAATAAAATATAAAATATCTTTTAAAATTAATCAAAATACTTTAATTTTTAAAATAAAGTTTGTAATTATCCTACCCTTGCTATATATATATATATATTCATCTCATTCTTTTGTCGATTTACTGAAGTTTCACTTCTATCGTGTGTGAATCGCCCACACACCTTTTTTTTAGGAATATCCAAAGAATATATTCTTTCAAACGTACTCTCGTCTCATTATTAAGGTAATTTTTCCTTATAATTTCATGAGACTGGTTTTTAAATATAACATTTTGGAGGAAATGGTTTATATTCACAGTTGTGGCGTGCACGGTGTATCCATTATTAAAAACGACACTCAAAATTAGTAAACAATTTCATGACCACATGTGAACACGCATACATATTATTTTAAAGAAAACACCATAATATTATAAATTACATTAAATTTTAACAGTAACTCGGCACGTCGCCGGCGCGCGGCATTCGGCTTTAACAACTCCCGAACCGAATTTAGCAGACGTATCCCGAAGCATGTATCAACTAATTTATTGTTTAAAAGAAATGAAAGGCGCCCGCAACACAGTGTATATATTTATGATGCACTTGTATTGATATTAATTTAGTTTTATCTTATCGAGATTTTTATCTTCAGCAGAACTATGTGATAAGACAACCATAATAACGCAGTGCCCGATTTTGTTCATCGCCTTATCAACGGTCGGCGGTCGCCGTTCTTGAGAAATGATGTATAATGAGAAAATTTATTCTTATAATTTGCAGTATTTTAATATTCTCATTGCTCTGTAGATGGGTAGTCGCGTTTGTAAATTTTGTGAGTCACCGCTTCGTCGAGCTAATTGCAAAATCGTATTGTTCCTGGGTTTGAACAATCTCCTTTCACGTTGCATAGTTGCAGTCAGGTAATACAACTGTGTGATGTCTGACTACCTATATGGTATGCTGTATGACTTTGATTTGATTTACAATGTAATTAAATTAAATTATTTATTATGTGAATCATAAAATAACCGTACTCCCAAGTCAACTCTATCATAAAATACGCTGCCTTTAGATTAAATTTGAATTAAGTTTCTGACGTCATGATGACGTTTTTTTTGTGTTGTTTTAACAACAGAAACACTTGATGCAATTTCCATTTCTATTTCCTCCAAATATCACATATGGCTTGCATATGTGATGTGAATACGCATATGAATTGAATCTGGTTTCATTTAATGATACATTGACATATTGATGCAAATTAATTTGCGAGAAAACAGCTTTTCGTAGATTTGACGGTCGTCATTGCATGTAATAATTTCTGTGCAAGGATGTTATAATATAACGATTTTCAAAATGGAACTGTGTCATTAATCTGATATCACAACAAGGTCGCGGTATTGTAGACGGGTCGTGCGACTGCGATGCGCGTCTGCCCGTGTTCGTTGGCAACTGACTATTGTTTTCCGAACAATAAGAGCGTGGTTTCGCATGTTCCGAGAAACTGGTGGCGCAGCCTCAAAAATTATAAAAGGTTCATGGACAAATTAGCGACCTGATTCGTATACGTTTACCTGCTATGCGAGACCGATCGCTATTGAGCTATCGTTTTGTCTTCGTATTCGTTCTCATATTTGATTCTAGTTATACTGACAGTAAGTGCGTGCTTTCCTTATAAATACAAAAGTTACTTCACATTGTAAAAACATATTGTAAAAACTACAAATCTAAACCATGAAACCATTTTTATTTTAAGTATTTTCTTCAATACACCAATAAAACGCTTTTTTAATTCTGAAATCTTTTTATGCGAAATATTTAGCCATAAACAGATTTGCCATTGTATTCTCTGTATATTGTTACTCACATACGATAGCATCGTTTTATTATACATAACATTATTTCAAATAATACGGTTTATATCTACAATGACCTTATATTATCCGTGTAAGGTTTAAGACCCGGTGTTAAGATAAAGTTTATGTTTAGTATCTACAATATCAATCAAATATCAGCAGATTCTTAGGGTCAGTGTTTAAGTTGACAACGTCCCTGCAGGGTCGAGGAGATCGAGGACTTTTAATATTTCATCGTGGCGACATTCATCGTGGTGTTTCGTGCGATTTCATTGTGGTGATAAAATATAAAATGTATAAAGTAATATGTATAGTTAATGTTGTCAATTTTTTGTGGAACTGTGTAATATGAATCGTGCGCGCTAACTATAACCATGCTAGGTGTCTTTGATACTACAGGAAATTTTAAATAATATAATCGCTTCCCCGAAAAGCCCATTGGCTGTCAGTGTGATCCGACATTTATATATGGTACAAATGTTTCAATTAAAGAAATAAATTGTTTATATCTACGACAAATGTAAGTCCGTAAATCATAATTTGATTTAGTATAGATAGTCAGTCTCTCGTAGCACGCAGTAAACATTACGTTCAAGATCAACTGTTGAACAAGCGTAGATTCCATAACTATTTTAAAATTATGGAAAGTCCTGTTTTGATAAATTGAGTACTATGTCATTTATAATTATTGCTATTATAATTAGCATTGGCTTGTGTACTATAAACATAATGATATATTTTATTATGATCTATTAAATCGCTAAGAAATCGATGTTTTTGAAATGATAACGTCTTATGAATCGATGAACGCCGGCTGCTCGCACGAAAAGCATGACTCATTGTCGCTTTCCGCCTGAGCCGAGCGTGCGAGCGAGAGCGGAACAATAGAGAGGCACGATCGGCCTAAGCGTTCGGCTTGTGACGAGTACAAATAAATGTTAATTTATCGAAAACATTGTTATTTTGAATTAACTTCTTCTTTGTATTATACAAAATAATGATAATTCAGTGATAATAATTCAATCCAATTCATAAAATAATGCAATTTTTCATCAACGTTTTTTTATGACATTATCACGTAAAATTATCGTCCGTAAACGGACTTTACAGACAACAATTTTTTTTTTCTAACTTTATACCATTTTCTCCGTAAATCATAACTAATTTAAATAAGTGTATTTATTGAACAAGAAGTATTGCATTTGTTAAAGATTATCTCCATATTTATGAAGTTGTACGAATTTGGTATTTCATATAAATATTTATTTACTCAGTCTCTTAACCTTCAAAGAGAAAGGTTATATTTTCAGAGCGTGAAGATATACGATAATACTAATTGCTATGTAATGCTGTAGGAATAAACATCGTACTTTTTATATATTCGGCTTTATTATACGTGTTATTCAGAGTTTATACACAAACTTATTTCGCAATATCACATAGTTTCCGTCGGGGGCGATAACGTGCCAATAGTCTCCCATTTCAATTCTAAACCCAAGCGTACCCGGTGTTGTAGCGCCCACTCGCCGGGGAAAACTTTGAATGCGAAGAGCTTTCCGACCGAATCTCGGATCTTGTAGAAAAGGGCGAGCATTTCGTTGTAACGGCACGTAGCGTTGCCCCAATGAAATTTACGCGATCAGACTCAACGGGGATGACGTCCTTGGGCGAGATGCGTCGCTCCTCAGGGATGCTGCGGTCGTCCCCTATTCGATTGGACTGCTCCTTTGTTTCACACTCTGAATGACAAGTCTTTGAAGGTGAACGCGAACAGAGTTCATGTACAGAGCGAAAAATAAATGGTCTTGGTTTTTTTTTTATTTAATTTTAATCTTTGAATTTATGATATTTATTCATTTTAGTGCAGGACATAGTGGCGCATTCGTTTGCAAAATTATTTTAATTCGTAATTTTTTTAAATATCCGAAGGTCTTTCTGATTATAAAAGTGTAAGATGACACTTGATATCTTTTGACGTTGTTGTTTAAACAACAATAAACTATATAGCCTAGAAAAATGCTGAAATATTTGATAAAAATTAAAAATAATAGCATTTCAATTTTAAGGTATATTAATTAATTCAAGGAAATTTGATTTTCGACGATTTTCAATTTGTAAAATTCATAACAATTTAATGTTGGAGATACGTTGATAGGTGTAAGGACTTTTTTCATTTGAAATATTATGAAGAATATAAAAAAAAAAAATAATTGATATAAATAAATTTTTTCTCGGCTATATAGTTTTTTGTTGTGTAAACAATAACGTCAAAAGATATAAAGTGTCATCTTACACTTTTATAATCACAAAGACCTTCTGGACATTTAAAAAAAAATTACGAATTAAAATAATTTTGCAAACGAAGGCGCCACTATGCTCTGGTCTATTATAAAAATGTTTGTTGAAATTGAATGTCGTAGTTCTTAAAATTTTTTTTCGAAGCTTTTAAAAAGAAAAAAAAAATCCTTGAAAATGCTGTGTAATAAATACCAAACTTCTGTTCGAGTCGATATTTTACGATTTGATTTAATCCGAAATAAAATTACATGTAACAGTAAAGTTAAATGTTTTATATTTTCATTCGTAGTTACTTTGTTCCATAGACAAATAATGAATTATTTAATGTGTTTTCTTTTATGCCAGTATAATAACTTGTTAATAAAGGAAAATGACGTGACTTGCTGGATATATTTTTATATTGATAGGTGCAAGGCGGCGCCCTAATGAAAGATAAACACGCGAGCTTCGACCGTCGATGTCGGCCGGGAAACCGTAATATTTCTCCAAATAACTGTATTAAATCAGACATTAATATACTCATATTACAAATGAAATAAAGTACTGGATAAATTAAATAAAGTACTAACTGTACATTGTATTTGGTGGTTTACTAAATGTTTTGATGGGATAATTGTTTTAATTCAAATGGTTATGGATTTGATATTCGCTAATCGCATATTCTTAATGTATTTAGAAATATAACGGAAGTAATAATAGTAAGAAATTTATGCTTCATGATTTTTATTATTTGGTAAATTACCATGCATTATTATAGATTGTACTGTAAGACAGTAGTGCAGTTCTATTACTAATAGAAGTGTATCAAGTTAGATAGTTTCGATCTATAAATATAAATAAAATTGAACAGTTTGTGTGTGATTCCAAAATAACTGTTTTGGTTTTTCTATAGTGTTATTTGTAAATGCTAAATACAAAACAACCCTTTTTAAATTTTGTTTGTTTGTAAAAATTGTCATTATGTCTGTTTGTCTGTAATTTTCGAATCGGTTGAACCGACTTCGATGGGACTTTCACTGAAAGGTAGGCGGCTTATTGGGTAGTTGAATGAAGATTGAAAAAGTCTTATATTGGGATAATTCGATTAGAATTGAATTAAAAATTGTGTGTTTTTGTGTGCGTTATATGTGCGTGCGCGCGCACACCTTGGTTTTGTGTACATATGGATGCATGCGTGAGGTGTTTGTGTAACAATCAAAAATAGTTATTTTTTATTATATATACCTTATCATATTATTAACTTCATATTAGCATCATATATTTTTGTCACAATGTTAACAAAACCAATTTGTTTACATTAGTTTTAGAGTAATAGTCAAATTACTTTTTGATTTTCTAGTTATAGCCGACTAAAGTGCTTATATCTATTTTGTGCGGTAAACATGGAAAAAGTAACAACATATTTTTCTTTCATCTTTAGTGCGTTTCTTTGTTGTAAAGTTATTATTATTGATTTTATTTTCACTACATGAGATCAACGCTCTAGTAGTATATATTACATAGTTATGTACAGACTAGTTAATGTTTTAAATTACTGTAAAAGCATTTATTATTTTGTATGATTACGTTTTTAATGACTAAAATAAAGAAATCCGCACATCTATCCAAAGTATATTGATCAAACAGATTAACTATTATTTGCTCGATCAAAACACTAATATCGATAATGATCAAAGAAATGGTACCCATAAGCCCTCCGAAGCAACCAGTAATGAAGTTTGAACTTTCGTGGCGCCGAAAAGCGTTTCTGTTCGGATCGATCTAAACGGGATTAGGGAATTAGTTTAGCCAACCCCGCCGTTGTACTCTGGCACGTCGCCGCCCGCCGCCCGCCGCCGATAGGGAATTTCGGACCATATATATTTCTTTTCATTTGCTGCCCTTTGGTTTCGCACAATTTCGGTTATTTGCGAATCATGATCTTTTATTGCCGCCGGGGACGCCGCTTCCTTGCGTTTATGAACCCGGTCTTTTGTCATCCGACCCGACCGTCTCTTTGAGAAATAGAAAGTTTATTTCTTTAATGTACATATCTATCCTCACGGCTTCTCTCGCATGAATGCCTTCACTTTATATCTACCTATCACGCTATGAATCCTGATGTCGACGGATCACGACCCCGGTCCTTCGCTCGGTCGATCCCGGTTCTTATTCGATTCTGATACCGATTCCACTTCTTTTAATCCCCATCCCGTTCTTGCTGTGAATAATTCTGGCGCTGATCCCCGTTCTGCGTTCGGTTTCAAATCCTATTTTACTATCCGTTCCGAATCTAATCCGATTTTCATTCCGAAATCTAAATTTTCTTTCTCTATTATATATTAGCTGTTGCCTGTTAGCAACTTTGAGTGTAAAATAGAATTCGCCAAATTAAAATCACCATTTGCTTTAAATAAAGAAAATGAGATGTTTTTCAATTAAGTTCTAAACGATTATCAAGCCCAGGTTTATAGTACCATAAAATTGCATTCATTTTAGATTTCTTTGCGAATATCGTAAGAAGTATCGGTTACCTAAATTTCGAGTAACTTTAAAATTTTTATCCACATATATTTTTTTGAATTTCATTCTTTAACAATATTATTAAAATAATCATTACCAAAATACAAAAAGTTTTATTCACCAATAACGTCATCGAGTACCGATAAGCCTATCAAATCGGTAATCTTTTTTCATCAATTTAATCGAAAGACATCATTAAATATAATTTTTTTATAAACTATAAAGAAGTTTTTTTTTTAATAATTAAACGGACCATTGAAGATTAAAATTTCACAGAAATAAGTTAAACACGTTATTGATGAAATTATAAATTTTCAATCACACATTCACATTGTACATTCCCATTCACACCATGTTACATATCACTACATAATGCAATGTTATTGTGTCATAGGGGCTATTTAACTATTACGTAAGCAGAATTTGTGTGATTGTTTAATTGTCAAGCAAAAGTATGCACAGCTCTTCCCCATCTCTTATGTTTACGTAAACATTGGCACATTTTAGTGATTTTTTTGGTATTCATGACCGGCAGTTATCAAGCCTAGAATTGAAGAATTATTATTTAAATATTCTTAACATATGGACATTATTTATTCAATTTGATCTACTAAACATTTTGAATTTCATTAGTGGCAAATGTATTAATGGTAAAACAACATGTCTATGTTGTTTTGCATTTGTAAAGGGAAGATGCACAATTGAATACTATTTAAACATCTAAAAGCGGCGCTAAGTGTAAGTGTGATATCTCTGTCTCACATTTTCTAAAGAAAACAAGGTAAGAAACATTATTAATCATTTGACGTTTCAATCGAAAGATTATAAGAAGGTTTATTTTAAATACAAATAGTGTAAGAAATAAATTTATTGCTGGAACACAATAAAACATAAATTGGTGGAGCCTTTTAATGATATTTTTAATTTTCTTTATTATTGTTTCTTGTTTGAATGTATGAACAGAATCGTGGATATTTTTTGCCTAGTAACATTTAATGTGGTAATAAAATGAGATCATAGTTAATATAAAAAATTTTGTATTATAATATCGATTTAAATACACTTTTGAGAACTTGATAATAAAAATTGACGATTTATAATAGCATTGAAATATTTTTGATGAGTAACAATGTATTATGTACTTACTGTACGTAATATATATATATAAAAATTTGATTTTTTTATTCTATAACATATTACGTACAGTAAGTATAAGTCAAATCAATTTCCTTGAATAGTTTAATTTATTGCACAATTGTCGTTTAGCTATAATCTTAAGAATGTATAAAATTAACAATTTGCAAATAACAAAGGCGACTCTATTAGTATAGGAGCAGAGTCTCTATTGGTAGGCGAACAATTATTTTGACGTCTACTTTCTAACAGAAAGCACGAGACCGGTGTTTTTAGGTATATTTCTATTAAGTCAGTTTATATTTCAGCTTTTGATGGTGCTTTAAATGAAAAATATGAAATATTATATGAAATCCTCATTATAATACATGATTGAGCACTTTTCATATATAAACTAAATTTGGTTCTCGAAAATAAGAAATATCATTCTTTGTCAAAACTTTTAACGTGTTATTTATGCATTTTTTTAATTTCAACGTCTACGGAAAGGCTCAGGAAACTACACTGAATGCAATGTGTGCTAAACAGTCTATTATGGTACTCATTCACCACGGCTGTTTTTTGGGCATGGGACTGAATCAATTAACTAATGACACGTCAAATTCAATAAACCGGTTTAATATGAGATCGAATAAACTAAGAAAAAACATTTTTTCATACGAAAACTATGATATTTTTGTTACCAAAAAAATTTGGTTGCCTGTAAAGTCGGTATACGGGCGAAAGTTTTACGTGACAACGACTTTGAATGGTAAAATCATTTTAATGTGAATATTCATTCGTATAGTAGGAAGAAGGATGAAATAATAGTAACAATTTAAAACATTTATTTATACAAAGAATTATATTTAAAACATTAATTTATACAAAGAATCTCGCACTGAATTTCATATTAACAAAATTTTATTTTTACCTTTACACATACATACGTATTTATATACAAATATACATACAATAACTTGCAATACATTTGCAAGCTATGCACTAATTCTCTAGCGCGCGCGGCAGACCGATCATAGTTGAGTGGAGAGAGACGCAAGGCATTCGGCGGGCTCTCTCGTTCGGTGACTCATCGTTACGTTACCGAGCGTTACACTTTTCATAAGTGACTCCCAGCCGCAACCTAATTTAAGACGTTGTCACGTCAAAACGAATAGCGCTCGCGGTTATTACCGCGACTATTACCCTACTTCGTTTCGTTCTAATTTAACCATGAACCATCGCGTGAAACCGAGTAAACAATTAGGAAAGTCTGAACATATTTTCGCTGTCAGACCGTCAAAACGGATCCAGTACAACGTCTGTATACAAAGTCGATGATTGTACGCCTTTAAGAAGGTCCATACGCCCACTTGGCTGCATCATCAGATCAAGGTCATGATACTGAAGCGAAGATGCGAATTTTTCTGACTGATCACGTCTGGATCATCACACTATGGTATGGTCGTCATTTTATATATATGGATAAAATGTCAAGGTACATAGTAAACAATCTATTTGAATTTTTAACATTGGTCCCATACATGTTAACTATATGGTATGGCGGCCACATGTATATAATGTAGCCCCCATAAAAGCTTATTAAAAGGGATGATTGTGAAAGATAGGTAGACTGACGAAGTATGGCCAGATAGAAACTATGAGGGTTTCTATTTTAATACCGATTCTTAGTCCTTTCTAAGATTAGAGTTACCTCATTAGGTAACTATGAGGTAACGAAAATCTTCTTTCAATTACCTCAAACAAGATTTGAGTTTGTCATTACAAACAATTTAATTGTATTGTTATTTTTAATCAGCAAAATAAAACCATTCACATTTTGCAATATTGCTGTTTTAATTTGATTGAAGACACATAGCAGGAAATTAAAAGCTGATTTTGTTAAGAGAAGAGAACAAGGGCATGCAACCTAATTGACCTAATTGACCCGTTTAACCCTCAATAGGCTGGATTGGTGTAAATCTTTATTAAACTTTTCGTGTTCAGCTAATGTATAGTATAGTATATAAGGAAATGCCAACTGCCCTTAAGGGTCCGCACCATTGAGGATAAATTTACTGGCCGTCATGTTATTACATAGAACCAGAAAAATTTGACATGATTACACAGTAAATTGAATATACATATTAATTACGCTGACAAAGTAGTTAAATAAAATTTAGATGTATTTTTTAAATGGCATATAAATTCCATTAAAATTACTTAAATAACGTTGTTGGTTGTATAAAATAGGCAGAATGTATAAGTTTATGCACCATGTAAAGTTAGAAATATAGTAACATCCTTAACACCCGTCCTATGTGGGCCCGTTTTCAGACCTTAAACAGTGAACTCAATATGTTCATAGTATCAAACAATAAGCTCGGTTCTAAATCCGTATAATGTAATGGGAAACTACGGAACCTTACATGGCGCGTGGCCCGATACGGACTTGGTCGGTTTTTTGCTGTCTATTTTTATCTTAACATGAGTTATTCTTGATTCATTCAAGATCTGCTAAATTGTATATCTACCCAGTAGTTAACACAACACGGAAAAAAAAGGCAATTTTATTCAGTTTCGTATCAAATACAAATATGTACATATACATTAAGAGACCTAATTTAGCATATACTTTGAATTGGTTTGTTTTCGGTATCAAATTCGAGTTGATACTCGGAATGTTCATTACATAATGAACGGTTTCTGCCCACGGCGCGACATAATTAAAATTATGTTCTAATTAAACTACCGGGTGTAATTAATATGGTACGTAAAATGGAGCATCGTCTTCATTTCTTTTTATTATTAGTCTTGTAACCATTGTACGAAAGCTGCGCAACGAAGCTATCAGTAAATAAATTATAATGTGTTTGCTCTCGACATTATTATTTAAATAAATAGACAGGCTCAATTTACATCAAAGATAAAAATTGTGCTCCTAGTCGGCTCTTGTTTATTCAGTGTGTATAAGTCTCACTTATGAAGGGAGGGTCTTTGAAATATCCGAAGGATTAACGCGACTGCCATGCGAATATTTCCAATAACACGCCGTTTAAACATAGAGAATTTTCCTTTTCATTCATATTTCTTTTCTTGTCTGTGATTTAAGTGAAAAAAAGCATTAAATATAGAGTATATTTTAAAGAAAGCTACGTAATGATGCATTTATTATGGATATTAAGATATTCGTTTTCTGCATCAAAATGTTAATAACTTGTGTCATTTATAACAATTAATTACATTGAATTAGATAAGCGGTTACCTAAAGATCTTTAAAATCTTATGTTTTCTAAGAAAAGTAAACTTAAAATTTCTTAAGGTTTCAATTGATTAGTAGAATATTTAAATCATTTCATAGAATCTAAAGATAATCGGCTTATAGAGTCGACCAAATTCTGAACTGCATTTATTCCGTCATTGGATAGCATTTTAACTGGTAATTATTTGATGAAAACGGCAAGAACGGAACGTAAGAGCTAAAGCTCTTTGTTCATTACAAAGGTACAAAAATCTTGATTTTTGTACCTTTAACACTATTATTTTAAAATTATGACAGTCCATACGTTGGTTTGTTTCTGCCCTCTGCGCTCAGTAGTAGTAGTGAAGCGATTCATTGATATTCGCAAACGGTAGGTCTCCGTGGCGTTAAGGTCGCTGCGCCCGTCGTTGAATCGATAGCGATGTCGGTCGGCGCTCGGCGGCGCTCGTCCCCGGCCGTTTGTTGTGCCCCGTGTCTCTACGGTTACCGGCCCGATTACCGGCACGATCGCTGGACGGTTGATATCAATCATGTTCGGTTTTTTATCGATAGGTGCTTACTTACATTTTAAGAAGTAACGAGTATTTGATACTGATTTGACTTTTACGCTGTTAAATCGCATTTTTTTCTAATTGTGCGTTTTATATAGCACACTTACGAGAAGGTGCACCAAACGAAATGCAATTCGTAAACGTTAATCGTAATATTTGACATATTGGCAATAAATACATCATCTGTCAAATCTTACGTTTAATTTTATAGTCTGTGTCTTTCTCTTTCGGTGCAATTCGTCTTTAAATTTGTTTTATATACGTGTTGGAAAAAAGAACATAGTATCATATTTCATTTTGTGGATTGATAATTCGCGAAAATCCACATTTCGACGCTTGCCTGCAACATGTGTTCAAAATGCAGCATGTAACCCACCGCTGACCCTTGAATTTTTCTTCCACTATGAATCTCTATTTAACGAATTGAATATTGATTTGAGAGGCTTGAGAGATATCGAACGTTGAAGCAAACGTTGATATTTTATTTATCTGAGTCTGCTAAATAGGTAGTTATAATAATGTTATTTCTACGTACGTTCCATGCCAATTCAGAAAAGCCTTAGGAAAATACCGTCACATATACCAAGGTTTTCAACCTCCTCACGTGACGTACAATTGTGTAATGAGTAATAATGTAAGAAAAGCGACAGAAACGCCTCCACCAGCAGCCACAGACAAATCACTAATACACATGTTTTTGATTGTCATAGACTAACCATCACCAAACATTGCCCAAATTCTTACAAGCAAGCGTCCAACAACACCGATTTGTAAATATTAATTTGATCGTTGGGTATATTATTATTTTCGAATATAAATTTAAGAAGACTATAATACATTTAAACGTGTCCTTCTCATACACATGTAAACATCAAATTTCTACTCAGGATTGAGTTTGTGACTGGTTTTATCAAATGTTAGCCCAATGTGATCTGTCTATTTTATTGTTTTTACAAGCCAGAATATGTTCTTTGTATCTTGTTTCAAAACAATGTCCAGTTTTTCATATGTAAGGTCGGGGAATTTTTTTTCGTATGTTATACAGGGTAGAATCGATCATAAATTTTCGCAAATATTCATAATCTCTTCTGTTAGAACAACATTGTCAAAGTAACTAGAATATCATTGAAAAAATGCTTATAATTTATAAGCATTTTTTCAATGATATACTTTAAGTTATAAATAATGTAAAATAATATAGAGAAACCGTACGAAATGCTCGGCCAGACGATACCACGCGCCCATGCGCCGCGCCGCTCGCCGCGCCCGGGCACGTCACGAACGAGCTATGCAATGTATTATTTTTTAACTTGATCTAGTCACTTACAAATGACACTTGATGTTGTCAGTGATATAATGGTCGCCGACGGTATTATTAAATTAGTCTCTGATTTTCCATACGTAGGCAAATTATCGCGTAAATGATAAACAGCACGCAATATTACTCGTGGACTCCATAAGTTGTTGACTGTCAGGGTAAGTTTCACTATAAAGTTTTAGAGCCACACCTGTATCACCTCTGCAAACTCCCCTACAATAAATCATGTTTGCATATTCGATAGCAATGAAAGGCATTATTATTAAAAACTTCAATAGTTACCACACACAATCTTAGTTTAAAAAACGTCAATATCGAAAATGCAACACTATAACAAAATACCTAAACTGTAAAGCCGTGATCATGCGTCTTTCCCCAAATTTTTTCAACAACATGGAGCTATTTTGTACATAGTGACATAATCCCATTGCTGTAGAAATTTTGGGAATTCTGATCCAAAAACTGAACAAGTAGTTTGGCCGTCGTCTCTTGATGTTAACCTAAAACTATCTAAGGAATTCTGAAGAGACCGAAACAGGTGAAAATCTGAGGGGGTAAGGTCGGATATATGGATATTAACACCCCAACCAAACTCTTAATATTTGTTGAGTGGCTAAAGATATGTTTGATCTGGCGTTATCATTGCGAAAAACCAACCGTTTTGTTTGATCAATTTCTGCAGTTTTTCTTTTTTCTGCTTTAGTCTCATCAGCTGTTGGCAGTAGAGATCCGAATTTATGGTTTTGCCAGGCGGTAAAAGCTCATAACGAGTAATGCCCTTCCAATCCCACCACATAGCATCAATTTATTGCGAGTTTATCCGGATTTTGCTATAGCGTGTCGAACTTGCTTGCCTTTTGACCATGATATTTTTCGCACATTCTTATTATAGGTAATCCATTTTCATCACAAGTAATTTATTCTTTCAAAAGCGGTTCGGTTTGATTACGTTTCAATATAGAATCGCAAATGAGTACATGGTCCATTAGATTTCTTTCAATGAGCTCTTGTGGGTCCCGAATATCGAGAGAGATCCAGATTTTTTCAAATGTGCCAAAACTGTTTTGTGATCAATTCCCAGCTCTTCAGCAATGTCTTGCTCTACTTTTTCCAAAATGACATCGACTTTATCCGTAACAGGTTGACCAGAGCGAAGTTTATCTCTGACAACAAAATTACCGGACTGAAAACATTTGAACGAATTTTGTGCTACTCTTACCGACACTGCATTACGTCCACAAACTTTACAAATTTTTGTCGCGGCTTGTATCGCATTTTTCTTTTTTTAATAAACCTACAAAATGTATCGAATTTTTACGTTAGATTCGTTCAGATTTTGGTGGGCAAAAAAACAATAGAAATATTGCAGGACACCGTTTTTACTTTTTATTTTTCTTTTTTAAAATGTCCCAACCCCGATCTAGAGCTCTGACCGTTATTTACTCAATTTTTTTTCTTTGGTGAAACGATTTTATCAAACAAAGTCGCTTTTACTACATAAGTGACAAAATGTTGTTGTTTCAATGTATACGTGTTTATTATTATGAACTTTTTATTATGATCTGAAATTAGTGAAAATATATTTGCCATTGTATCCATTTAATTCATCAGTGTGTTGTTTGACGTAAATCAGAATTATACTCAATGTTCACTAATCCTTTAAGTTTTATACCAATGTTAGAAATTAATAGAAATTTTAAGTAGCGTAATTACAATTAATTACGGGACATCAGTAGCGCAATAATATTTTGAATTGTGACAAGAGGTCGGCTTTCACAAACACGCAGAACGTTCTCTATACGGTCAAACAATATTTACTGGCCTAACTTATTATATAAATTAGGGAAATTTAATTGTAGGTCACTTTTGAATTAAAAAAATTTGGTTGCCTGTAAAGTCGGTATACGGGCGAAAGTTTTACGTGACAACGACTTTGAATGGTAAAATCATTTTAATGTGAATATTCATTCGTATAGTAGGAAGAAGGATGAAATAATAGTAACAATTTAAAACATTTATTTATACAAAGAATTATATTTAAAACATTAATTTATACAAAGAATCTCGCACTGAATTTCATATTAACAAAATTTTATTTTTACCTTTACACATACATATGTATTTATATACAATATACATACAATAACTTGCAATACATTTGCAAGCTATGCACTAATTCTCTAGCTGCGCGCGCGGCAGACCGATCATAGTTTGAGTGAGGCACGGCATCGGCGGGCCTCTCTCGTTCGGTGACTCATCGTTACGTTACCGAGCGTTACACTTTTTCATAAGTGACTCCAGCCGCAACCTAATTTAAGACGTTGTCACGTCAAAATGGTATCGTAGATTGTCAAATTTTTTAGTCATTTGAAACCGTTCGTATAATAACAAGAATGGTCCAATTTAAATAGAGGAGTCCTCCACATAGATTACTCCTTTAGATTGATGTCTGCTGTTTTATTCCAATTTGATAAATGCTTTTGTGACTATATATGATATATAGCAAAAATTGAAAAAATGATAGCGAGATTTTTATGTAAATTATGACTCCGTCTCTTTCGACGCGTCCTTTGTCGTTTTAAATTGATTGCCGCTCACTGCCTTTGTGGCGGTCTTGCGGCCGACGTTTGAAGTTTCCTTTACACTACGTATTATTAATTATTTTCCGCCTAGTTCATTGTTTTAGCAAGTATTTTCTTTATACCCAGATCTGAAAATATTTTCGATGCAGTATTAATTGACACCTGAAATCGTTCAATGAGTAAAAGTATTATTTTTGCGTGGAGCCGTTCATTGGGTGAACAGAGGCGGGATCCGCAGAAAATCCCGCAACAAAGCAGCCCAGCATCCGTTCGAAGTACACATGCCGGCGCTATTGTAGCGTAATGCATGACGCTGCTGACACGTACCGTATGATAAATTACACGGGCTCGTCGTTGTGCGCGACCTCTCGCCGCCGCGTACCCGGTGGTCGTAAAATAAAAATAACTCTGTATTTGTGCGTTTGCATAATTTTTATACGAGGAATATGTTGAATAGGGGCGAATATGTAAATTGTAGTTGCCGTCGATCGGGCAGCGTTCCAATCTATAGCTAAGCTGGAACGGTCCCGCAGTCGTCCCTCTATATCTGTACATCGCTTTATGGTGGCGCTTATGCCGCGTTCTTCTTCTGTTCGATATCATAATAGAGGTGAACGCTCCCTTGCCCACCTGCCACTTTAGTTACATTCCATTTACGGTAAAATATTCGTACGAAATATATCTGCATATAATGCGCGTTTTCGATTAATTCCGTATGTATAAAATAAAATTAATATAGTAATGTATGTATAGGTGGCTAACTAACGACATATATTATTCGGCGATGCCGAGGAGACTCACATCGAGACTGTGAGTCTTGCGATGCCTCGCCTACAGTTATCGACCCATCAATCAATATAATAAAAAGTAAATATGGTGCCACATTTTAAGTTTTTTTCACAATACGCTTGTTAATTTCAGGAATTAATTCGTAGAGTCCGTATTCCGCAATTGGGAAATACTTTTATAAATTCTTCTGTAATAGGAATTTTATCTAAAACTTTTCGTAGTGAAGTTTTTACAACTTAACAAAATTTTAAGGTCTAAAACAATTTGTATTTTGATTATGGGACAGGCCGGGGAATAAGTTTTTCGTATTTGATAAGTAAAAGTTACAATAAAATATTTTGGTTGTGTTGTTTTATCTGGCTAGTTTTGATACCATTAAATAGATGACATAAAACAAAGGAAAAAATAAACAAATAAAACCGCCGTCCCGCCATTTTTCTAATATTTTCTATCCACCAAAGTGGAGTGAATCCAACGAAAATTTAATACATTTTGAAGTTTCAAAACAAAGGGAAAAATGAGACGCAAGCCGCGTACAAAATTGTGGCGTTTATGGACCTAATGCAGTGTCGGTAACAATAGCACAAAACTGGTTCAAGCTCTTGAGTCCGGTAATTTTAATATCAAAGATGAACCTCGCTCTAGTCTGTCTGTTATGGATAAAGTCGATGCCATTTTGATAAAAATAAATCATTATCGGCATATTAGTTCTTGTGACAGAATTGAAGAGCTGGAGATTGACTACAGAACAGTTTTGACCAATATAAAAGCTGGATGTACAAAAGCTCGTTACTTGGGTTCCACACGAGCTCAATGAAACTAGCTAACCTAATATACAATATTTACTAATGTGATACCTGTTATTAAAATATTTAGAGCTTCAATATTACTAAGTTACCAATCCACGTTGTAAGCCATCATGGCTTAAGTAGAATCTGTAAAACAAAATGTTCCAAACGGTTGTGTGCTAACCATGTCCTGTAATGAAGAAACCCCAGATTCTGTGACGGCGCGGCGCTGCGACAGACTTGCGACCGAACGTTTACGATACTGTACAATACTATACTGGCTAGCTTGACTTCGGCTACATTTCAG